>PITA01010423.1:0-72050 GCA_004023965.1 Spilogale gracilis
TTTTCTGTGACACACTTAGAATCACAGACCTCCTTCTCCAAGACTTTTATAATTCTTAAGAACACATTCTTTCTCAGTTTTCATATGATGACAATTTTCCCTGTTTCTGACTTGTTTTCTGTGATACACTTTCTTAGTGGTCTCTGCCATCCATATGTGTAAACACCCTCACACAAAATAGTTTATCTGTTGAAATATACACTTGCTTCTTTTTAAGGTTTTATTTATTTAAGTAATCTCTATACCCAATGTGGGGCTTGAACTCACGACCCTGAGATCAAGAGCCACATGCTTTTCCAACTGAGCCAGCTGGGAACCCCTATGTTTTGCCTCTTTCTTAAGCATCCTTTCTACTTGAAGGCAAGCAATTGTTTTAATTTCCAAAGTGAAGATCATTGGTAAGAACTTTAAAAAATATTTTTTAAAAAATAGTAAGAAAAACGTACTGTATTTTATACTTCAAAGTTTCTAAGACTAATCTTTATTGTTTTCACCACAAAAAGAAACAACAATGATGTGACAGGATGAAGATGCTGGTGAGGGTGGGAATCATACTGTGTTATATCAGTGTATTAAATCAACACATTGCACACCTGAAACTTACATGATGTTCTAGGTCAGTTACAGCTCAATAATAATAATGGAAAAAACTTACTTAGTCAGTTTCCTCTTCTTTAAACCATTTTTACTCCTGAGAATTAAAAAAAAAAAGACAGCTTTATTTGGGCAAAAGAATCAATTGACATAATGATGAAACTTGAAGAGCTTTAAATAATTACATCAGGCACCTCAATTTTACTTAATTTTCATTAAACATACCTTCGTTTCTTTAATTACTTTTCCTTAAGTGAGAAGATAATGATAATAATTTTGGATTCACTTCTTAGGAAGTCTATTAGATCACTGGAACATACTTGTCCCTTACACTTTGGATTTGCCAAATACTAAATTCTAGAAATATAATCTCTTGCATATAATCTAGTGGTTAAGTGGCTGAAGTACTTTATAAATAAATAGAAATATCTGTTGCCTGAAAACTCTAAGATCTATAGGCAAGAAAGAAAGAATTGGGGAATAAAAGAGAGACCTACATGTTTGGGAGGATGGACATGTTGGTCGCCAAGACTCAAAGAACCTTTATAGCCTCTTCCCTGGGAATGTGAATTTGTGCTCTCAGTGTTGGTATTCAACTTTTTAAAAAAAAGATTTATTTATTTGAGGGGGTGTGCATAAGCAGGAGGGGCAGAGGGAGAGGCAGAGAAAATCTCAAGCAGACTCTGTGCTAAGCACAGAGCTCGATGTCCTGACCCCCCTGGGAGCATGACCTGAGTGGAAAGCAAGAGTTGGCTGCTGGACTGATGGCACCATTCGGGCACCCTGGCACATGTCACAGACTTCTACTATGGCATTGTTCTGACTCACTTTTGAACTAGTTTTTTAGGCTATCTGAAGAACTGTACCTATTACTTACTAGTTCTTAATTCATTACTATTCTGCAGGCTCAAACATGTGCAGTGCTAATGTGTGCTTCAGTTAATTACACTTTTAGGGGGTGTTTAGGATAATTATTTTCAATCAACATGTAAGATAACTGACCTAAGTTAGTGAATGCGAATATGATCTTTGCTGAAGCATTCTTTATTATTTTATATTAATGATAAATATTGATATGATTATGAGTGATAATTTTTACAGATAGTTTCCCAAGATATTTAAGTATTGATGGAAGTACTCAAACTTTCAGAAAATAAACCATCTGGAGTAAATAACCAGTGTGATCGGAGGACTCTCATGTGCCAGAATATTCATTTGTATTAAAAATTGCAGGGACAGTTGGGTGGCTCAGTGGGTTAAGGCATCTGACTCTTGATTTTGGCTCAGGTCAGTCAGGCTCGTAGGATCAAGCCCCGAGTCAGACTCTCTACTCAGCTCAGTCTGCTTGAGAGTCTCTCTCTCCCTCTCCACGTTCCCAGCTCATGTTTGTGCTCTCCAAATAAATAAATAAAATCTTTAAAAAATAAAAAATAGAATTATGACTATCTGGGTACCTTCGTTTCTAGAAAGTCTGTGGCAGAATGAAGCACTGCGTCCTCTGTGCTCTTGTAGCACTTTGTTCTGTCAGTTGCTTCTGTGCTCCTTGCTGCAGTCACCCCGCTCCCCATTCCTCAAGCGCTAACCACAGTTAATAGGACACATGGTGGTATTCAATAAATGCTTCGTGAGTTGGGTTGAAACAAAACACCTTTGCCATGTTGCCCCCACAGTTTTACTTAATGAGTCAATGAGGAAGTGGATACTAGACTCAGGAAGTAGAACTGGTGGATGGACAGGAAGTTACAAGAGCAGGGAGTGTAGGGAAATATCCATGAAGGCAAGTAGTGTTTCCGGTTTTCATTTCCTGGTTTCAGGCAGTTTTTACTTCTTTCCTCTTCTGAGAGATGACTGTCCATTCAATAGCTCCCATACAATTTGTTCTCCCTCATCCTGTGTCTTCCATGTTTGGGATTTAGAAGAAACAGACATTCCAGTTTTTACTTTGCCTCTCCCTCACCCCTCAAAACACCACTGTAATGTTCGACAGAGTTGTATCACCCAGGCATTTGGGAACCTAAAAGAACACCTTTTGAATAATTTTTACGTAGCTCTTCTGTGGGCAATGTAGTTAATTTTAGGAATCCCACATTCACGTTGTATCATGGAAGCTAATGACTTTGGTGCTTTATGACAGAGGAATGTTCGTGGAGATAACTAACAGTTTGGTGAAGTCAGGACTCTACCAACATATTTTGTGATTGGGAGTAGGAAAACAAACAAACAAAGAAACAAAACAAAACAAAAAAACCCACACACAAAAACCCAAAACCCAAAACCAAACCTTTCCTATCCAAACAGACTTTAAAGAAAACTTGGAAGAAACAAATGTATGTGGGAGAGTGACACTGAATAAATTCAGTGCTGAAATATTAAGCTGCTACTACCCAACAGCCATGCAGAAACTTGACTCCTGGAAGACAGGCACTTTTTGTCTTTCAATCTCATTCGTTGATTGAATGACCTTTACATAGAATGTAAAATTCCACCACACGTTTTCAATGACTTATTGCCAAAAATGTACGTGTCAGTGTATGTCTTCACGATCTGTGTACAACCTTTATGTTCTGCTTAGATTTTGCACAAATCCCAAAGATTCCAAAGGGGTCTCATATCCTTAGGCTGTGGGACAAGGACAGGACTGAGTTATGAGACTCCACAGCCACATGGATGGAATTTTCCTAGGTTTTCAATTGCTATACTAATTCTTAGACTAAAATCAGGGGACGATTCACTTTTAAACATGCAATTGAAGGTTTTGCCAGCCATTTGGACGTCAGCATGTTATGGAAAGAGCTAGTGAGTGTGCCTGTTACCGTGAACATTTGAAATGATGTTTGGAGTGTCATCTTGTCCTTGCAAAAGATTTTTTGAGTAATTGATGACACTCATCAGACAGTATATATGCATACACAGTCATGCACATCTGTCAATTTTCTTTCACTATATCAGTTAGATGAGGTTCAAAAGCCTAATGACTTCAAGAAGTTAAGATGCATAAGTTCTTCATGGCTATGAGATCTTGGAAAGCCAGCCAGACTGGAGTTCATTGCAAAGAGGAACATGAAAAGAGGCAATGGCAGAAACATGGGATTTACAAAGACTAAAAACAAGCAAACAATCCCCCCCCTCTAAAACAATCCTTAATACTCTAAATGTCCCCAATTTCATAAGCGCTACTTATTCTTTCATGAGCTAACTGAATATCATCCCCAAATCTTAAAAAGGCATTTAGAGTTATGTCATTCTCTGAATAAAAGGTGCAATAACCAGGGGGAAAGCTGAGCAGTTTAAACTAAATGTTGCTTCACACTTAAAGTGACAACTGTTGCGGTTTTTTCGTGCAGACAGATGGATACTTGAGCAGGACATGAGGTGACTATGGCCTTAATAAAAAGAGAGTGGAAACAATGAATCCAGATAGAGCTGATCAGAATGAAATGATTTTCTCTGACTAGGAAATACAATCTGAGATGACCATGGTAAGAAGTCCTGGCAGAATACCATCTTGGGACTAAGCCACCTGGGCACTGGTGATGGGCTCTAGTTTTGCTATTGCCACAGAAGCAGATTCAAGCAATAGGGTGAGAGCAAAAGGGTCTCCTGATTTCCACATGGACCACTCATCAGGGGGATTTTACAAAATTAATGGGAACGTCTCTACTCCCATGAAGTTGGCAGTTTAGAGAAGAAACCAGGCTGCATGTGAGGAAGGAGGTGGGGTGGGTGGCTCTGTCATTTCTCATGGCTGTTAACAGACAATGTGAAATAGGAAGACAGACACATCTGGAGGAGGATTAAAAGTGGCTATCTAGGGGCACCTGGGTGGCTCAGTTGGTTAAGCGACTGCCTTCGGCTCAGGTCATGATCCCGGAGACCCGGGATCGAGCCCCACATCGGGCTGCCTGCTCGGCGGGAAGCCTGCTTCTCCCTCTCTCACTCCCCCTGCTTGTGTTCCCTCTCTAGTTCTGTTTCTCCCTGTCAAATAAATAAATAAAATCTTAAAAAAAAAGTGGCTATCTAGGAAATGAAAGCAGGGGAAAACATCCACGTGTTAGTAGATGAAGAAAAAAAGCTCTAACAGCAGGGACCTCAGGTGGCGCTGTGAGTGCTAAGCCTGCTGCACCTGAAAAAAAGCAAGGATCGTGCATTTTACTTCTGTTATATCTGAGCTAGCACAAGCCTAGGGCTGAAAACAGTTTATGGTCAGTCTATTCTCATTGGTTGGTAGTGTGTGGTTTACCGAAAGTGACAGAAAGTCTGGGGTTCTATGTTTTGCCTTCTCTTTTCACCTGGTGATAACTATTTACAGTCTCCAGATCATTCTTCTAAAAATGACCAAAGGGTTTTTAAAAAACAAACACACAACAACAACAAAGCCCCAAAACAAAAAACAAACAAACAGAACTCATACTGAAGGGTCTTTTCACTCCTAACTTGGGTCTCATCCTATTTGATCAGTATTGTAAACAGCAGACCTTGAAGGGGTCATTGAAATTTGAAGATGTGTTCATCAGAAGGACCTTTTAAGAAAGACATGAAGGGTAGAAACCACACTGTGAGAAAGTCAGAGAATTAAGCAGAAACATTAATACAATAGTATATGCATCTTTCTCGCTTGTGTTTGAATTGAAATCTGCAGAGAGTACTTTAAGGGTATTGGGTACAAGTATTCCGATGATAGGTAGACTACTTGAGAACGATTAGTAGATGTCAAGCGAAAAGTGATGCATTTTTTGAAGGTCAAAATGGAATTTATATGCACTACTCATACCTGAATACTATCTGATGTCAAATACTTAAAATATTGTGTTGGCTATGGTAAAGCCCTATACTCAAAACTCTTATTAAAAGCAACTTGGAATAACAGCGAATGAGTCCTCATCATCTGGAACATTCTTCTGATTTCTTACTTAGCACATCAGTGTCTACCATGTTTCAACACTTTTCCTCTAGTCTCTAAAAAAAAAAAAAAAGCAAAACACCCCTGCCCCCCATGCTGGTATTAATCTCTGTTGTGACGAAGTCCTTTTTGGTATTTTTTCCACTGCAACTTGAAGTCCCAACCTTGCCAGCTGTATTTATTTTGTCCTTGGAGGAGCTGAAGAACATTTGATCAACTGCTTTTTTGAATAAATAACTCTATAGATTGCTTTTCATCTTTCACTCTCCCCCAACTCTCCCCACTCAGGGACCATTTTTCCAGTTCATGAACTATTTCTATTGCTTTTTTCTGAGTCCTTCTGAACTTGTCCACATATCCGGATCTGTCTGTACATAATTTAGTACCTAAACACCTTGGATACTTCAGGACAATGATTTTTGGTGTTTTTTGTCAGAAACCCAGTACCTTTTTTCTTGTAGCTCAGGAAAGGAAATAGTCCTTCTAGATACATTAGTCCCAGGTTTCAAAATTATTGTTATTAGATTTTATGCAAACTAAAAAGGATATTATTTGATATTTGATTATTAAAATGAGTTAAAAGTTAAGAAAAGGAAAATTGAAAGGAAGCTGCTTTTCATAGACGAAAGAGTAGATTTTGGAGACACAGGGGATTGGAACCTGGATTCTCTAATAGTAGTATGATGTTAAGATAATCTCTTTAAGCCTCTATTTCCATGTGTCTAGATGGGGCATTGCAGAGTTGTGGGGACAATGAAATAAGATAATTATACAATGAGGTTTGCACTTAGTTTTCAATATTCACTGAGTTAGCATTACTGGGAAAACACTCACACCACAAATACAGAGTACAATATTCTGGGCTTCTCTACCTGAATGCATTTCTTCCTTCTTGGAAATACAAGGCTCTCTAATGGATGGAGATGGTAAGGAAAATGGGAAACATCATTTAGAAAGATGAGAAGCCAATGTGTGGACTGAACGAAGAAACAAATTACTAGTAATAAATGGAAGAAAAGCTTGCCAAGAACATCCCAAGAAGAAAATTTTAATTGGAAAAACATTATAGTTAATTAGCATCTTGGTACCATAAACTATTTTAATCCATTTTAATCCATGGTTAATAAGCTTAGATGCCACCCAAACACATCAGATAATTACAGAGACTTTTTCCTTTTGGTTTTACTTCTGGAGAGCTAACTTTATAGACTTTGTGTTAGGTAAACAGTAAAAAAAAATCACTTACCAAGGATTAATATAAAATGCCAAAAGATAATCAGTCCAAAGACATGAGGGTAGCAGGGTTAAGAAAGCAAATATACTCCTACGCCTGTGAGCATTAATAGATACAACAGATGTAAAGATGAAAAAGTGGCAAGAGTTAGTAACATAAACTGTGAACAGATATCAGTAAATCACCTACTGGGATCAATTAAAATGACAAGCAGCTTAATTACAATTAAATACTATTCCATTTGAAACGCGAGGGCTTATGTGCTCTCATATTTCCAACACCAGTTTTATTCACACACATCCATATTTTAATTAGATATAGTCCTTTCAACTTATTTTGTGTCAATTAGTTTGCTATTAAGTGATAACATTTTACATTCAGTTAAACGAGGCTCTTAAATGCCTCATTAGTTATCTCCAGTCTTATTCTTGGATATTATTACCTTTGCCATGCTTGTACCTATTTTAAGGAACCATGATAAAAATCATTTGATCTCTAACAGTGGCTTGTGTGAGGAAATATCAACCAACGGTCAATTCCCACTATACTGATTCTGGTAAAGACCCCGAGCTTCTGGGGTGCATTCTTATGTGCCCTAAGTGTGACTTTCTATATTACTTTTAGTTTAAGTTAATACACAATCACTGAAAAATAACCCTTAAAACAGAGCTATGGGAGGATGTTCAGGTACCATTGATTCAAGACAAGTAGCTCATGAAACTGCCTGAGCCGTAATCTAACTAATACTGAGCTGAACGGGAGCAAGATTCTTTCATTATATTTTACTTCTAATTCAGTCTGCTGATTTAAAAAGCATGGTGTGAATGCAATTTCAGGTATTTAAACCATGTGCAAAATAGAACATTCATTAATGTAGATTTTAAAATGTCCTATGGCTGCGTCTATAGCTGCACTGAGAACTCAGAGGGGAAATGCTGTCACCTTGTCACTTTAGTTACTACAAGTTTCCATGGAAGTATCAATTCTATCAATCAGAACAGGCTGGTGCTGGCAAAACCGTCTTTGCCAAGAGCAGAAGAATTCTGTAGATCTTCTAGAAAGGTCCTGAAGTGACCTCTCTTTTGCCTTAGCCCTCCCATAACTGGTGTCCCATATTCTGTCAATTGTGACTGATTGTGCAGTCAGCACATAGCTGTCCTGAGTCCAGGTATAATTGGATCAGTTTCTAGGTGGGCTTTTCTTCACAGCTTTGTGACTGGATATTTTTAGAGTGCGAGCCGGACAAGGATCAGTGAATTAGTTTCTTAACCTTGGCAAGAGTGTTAATATATTTGAATAAACCTAGAACTGTTTACTAACTTTTCACATCAAGGGGTTGTGAGCTTTCTTTCTTCACAGTTGGATTAGTTGTAGTTAAATAGCAAAATTCCATTCAGGTTAAAATTTAAAAATAGCACAACATATTATCTCATTAAAAAGAATCCTAATTCAGCTAGACTTTCCACTGCTAGATGCCCATTCAGGCAAGCAGAAATTATATCCCAATGAAAGCCCTCCATCATTGATTCTGTAAAGTTTCTAGTCTCATCTATCTATTTCTTGACGATCACCATTTTGGGGGGATTAGGAGAACAAGAAAAAAAAAAAAAAGACCATATACCAAGGATTAACATGAAATGCATCCATTTAAATAAATGTGCTTTGCATGGTGGCTTACAAAAGAAACCAACCTGATCATGTAAGCAGTTCTGGCTTTATACTAACTGGTTATACTTCATTATCAATTTTGTTGCATATCCATTGCAGTGCCTAGCTGATAGGATTGTTAATTCTCACTTATCAGTGTTAAGGTATACTATTAAGAGATTTAATTTCCTGACAATGTTTTCTTTTCTTTTTTTTTAAATTTATTTTATTTTTTCAATGCTCCAAGATTCATTGTTTATGCCCCACACCCAGTGCCCCATGCCTGACAATGTTTTCTTAATTCTCCAAATACCTCTTCTCTCGAGGTTAATACTCAAGCAAGCGAAAAAAAGTAGTAAGGTCAGGATTTCCCGTGGGACTTCACTGCCTTGGCTATTTATCTACCTGTAAGTGTAAGAGCTGAGAGCCCTGGGCTGCATGGGCTCTACTGGATTCTGAACAGAAGTGGGGGCTCATAGCCTCAGGCACTGAAATGTCAGTTTGAAATAGAGATGCTGTCCTCTGTCCTGCTCTTTCCCTGCAGTTTGTCCTGCGCCTTGGCCACCACTTTTGCAGTCAGTGTGACCCCTGCATCGAAGCCCTTCTTCAGCGCGGTTTGGGGCTCCACCCATGCCTGTGTTAATCTTTTGTTCAATATAGTGAATACTCAGCAGACTAAGACATTTTCTCTTCCCCATAATATAGTAAACCTATAGAATGTAATATATTCAGTGCAGAAAATCTAACCTTAGAAGGTCCTCTCTCACCGAAATTGTGAAAGCACAATCAGACACAACCATGTACCCGCCAGAAGAGTCAAATGAAGTTTGGAACGCACACACAGCATAGATAAGCTATCTAGAGGCTTGTTGCAAAGTAATGCTCACCAGTTGTATGGAAGTTTTCCATCCCTTTCCAAAGATGCAAAATTGACAAAAGTTCCTGCTCCGCATTCCCTGTTTGAAAGGAACCACAAAATCAAGGTTACTGCTTGGTGGAGCACTCTTTTACCTTGACATAAAAGAAAGCCTTTACTGGCTTATCATCACAGCACTAAATTAAAAAATAAAAGCTAATATAAATTCCACGTGTTCCCCTTTCGCATGCAATGCAAACATAGAAAGATAAAATTTTTTCATAAGGTTGCACATGTCCTAATCAAGTTATTGAAGCCAAGAGGATTTGGTTTACAATCCTTTCCAAAGGGCAATTATGATCCTAACATAAATCTTTGAACTATTTGGGGTATGGTATTTTTCACAAAGCCTCCTAGCCTGAGGGTTTTCTATTTTTAGTACATATTCTTTGTGGGGTTGTTTTTAAAGCATTTTGATTTCCTCTCTAAAATGATGGTGGATCAAGTTGGATTATTTTTTCCTCCAAAATTATCCCCTCATGTCAGGATGCCCATGTGATTCATCACTTCAGATGAGAGTGTAAAGAGTGAGACATATTGAAATAGATTGTCTCATGCAGTGCCTCTTATCCAAAAGGTTGCTTATTAATCTGTCAGTAGAAAATATTGTTAGAGTTTGTTTTATTTTTCAGAAGTGGATGACAAAGGTAAACATATTCTCATGCCTTCTCCACCTTTGCCTAATGTCAGGGATAAGCAACACAGCTCGCGGGCCCTCACTCATCTCATTTTCCCCCTAGATGAAATTGATGGACTTAGGCAGAATTGAAGTAGAGATTTTGACATTATCCACACACATGCTCATAACTTCAGCAATCTCCCTGTTCTTATTAACATGTTCTAAGAACTGTTTTCCTCTTTGAAAAATGCCCTAATATAGTATTATATCATGCTGTGTTAAAAATCGTACATCATCGATTCATTTTCGTCCATCAATTTTCCATGTATAGGATTTATTTCACCCTTGTAATTCAAGGTTCTTACCTGGGGTTCAAGGATAGAATTCAGAGCTCCATGAACATAGTAGGGGAAAAGTACTCTTGTTTTCACAACCTCTAACTGAAATTTAGCAATTCTTTTAATTACTGAAATAGGCAACAAGCCACAATAATATCATCAGTACTGGCCACAGAAACTGCAGATGTTTTTCTATAATGAACCTGCTACAGATGTTGAAGTATTATTCGTATTCATCACTCTGATGAAATTATGAGCTATTAGACACCCTACTAAATATTATCTAATATATTAATATAGAAGTGCATTTGTTTTTTAAATACTCGACCAGATTTTCATAGAATTAACTTATTTTAATCCTATGTATTTTAATTTTTCCACTTAAAAAGAAAGCATTATTCTTGGAAGAGCTCTACAGGCTTAATCAGGTTGCCAGAAAGGATCACGGCACAGAAAATGTGAAGAATCTCTGCTCTAATGGCCGGCCGGCTGAAGTAGAAACACTTCTCCTAAACATCTTGCTGTCTGCACCACAAAGAGTGCTCCTGGGATGATGCGTCACACTGACTACCACCCCCTCCACTCTTTCTATTGTGAGCTAACATTTGTTGCATGCTTCCCAATTACAGCATTATTTCTCTTAACCATCCACTAACCTAGGGGCTATTTTCATATCTTATCCAATACATTCCTCCCCTTGCTCCCAGGCTTTATACACTTTGTTATACAATTTGTTGCTTTATGAGCTTTGTTAGTTTTTCTTGCACTCTACTGGATGTCTCTGGCCAGTCTCCTTTGCTCTCATCTTTTCTTTTTCCTCCCTGAAAATCTTAATATTAGATTGTTTTGTTTCCCCTGCTTAATGCAGGGACCTCTTCTCTCATTCACACACTCTCCCTTCAGTAAAGGAGAATTTCATCCAGTCTATCACTTTAATACCACTTATACGCTAACAACTCCCAAACTTACATCTTCAGTCCAGACTCTGCTCCTGAACACCAGACTTCCATGGTCAGTTGCCAACTCCACACCTGCACTTGCAATTATCTCAAACTTAACATTTCCAAGACTGAAGTCTTCACACTCCCCCAACTCTGAAATCCTCATCTGGAATCCTATTTCTGTTGATGGCAACTCTATCCCTTCAGTGGTTAGGACCAAAAACCCCTGGAGCCATCTGTGACCCTTATTCATTTACATTTCAGGAGTGATCTGTTAACAAACCCCCTTAGCAAATGCCTCTATTTTCAAAATAAATCCAGAATCTGATGATTTCTCCCCAAATCTATGGCTGCGACCATGGACTAAAGCGTTACCATGTCTTGCCTGGGTTACTATAACAGCTACCCCCATTATCATGCTTGCTTCGCCTTAACACATGCAAGTTGGTTGTTCTGCCCCAAGTCCTGCAATGGCTTGACTCAAAAGAAAAGTGAGAATCTACAACAGCTTGCAAAGTTCTATGTGATTTGCGATCATCTCCTGCTGCGCCTCCCTTCATTTCCTCTATGTTAGCCACACTAAGCTTCCGGCTACTTTTTGAATGTGTTCCTGCCTCAGGGCCTTTGCACTGGCTTTTCCCTCTACTGGGCATACTCTTCAGCCAGAAAACACATGACTATCTCCCTCATATCCTTCACATCTTTTCTCAAGTATCATCCTTTCAGTGAGACCTAGCTACCTCCCTGAGTTCCTGTCTGTATACTCCACGCACCCTTACTGCTAATTTCCCTTATCTGCTCTATTGTTTTTCTTTTGCCTGCTCACATGCCACACAACCTTTTTACTTCTATCAGTATTACTTATTGTCTATCTCCTCCACTAGAATATGGGCTTCACAAAGGCAGAGATTTTTGTCTCTTTTCTATACTGTCATATTGCAAGCACCTGGAAGAGTCTGACACATGGCAAGTGTCCATTAATATTTATCAAAATAGCCATTAATATTTATTCATATTAATGAATGAAGTTTCGGTGAACTGCACAAGGTCACATAGATTGTAAATTAGGATTTGATCCCAACAAGTATAATTTCAGAGCTCTCTATACTGGCCACAAGGTAGTACCACCTTCCTCCCTAGCCTTTTAAGATTTGTTTAAATGCCAACAGTCATAAAGCTTGATTTTTATATTTAGAACTAATCTCTTTATGTTCAGGGAATCCCGTTTTTTTGTTTTTTGTTTTTGTTTTTAGATTTTATTTATTTATTTGACAGAGAGGGACACAGTGAGAGAGGGAACACAAGCAGGAGGAGTGAGAGAGGGAGAAGCAGGCTTCCTGCTGAGCAGGGAGCCCGATGAGGGGCTTGATCCTGGGGCCCTGGGGTCATGGCTTGAGCCAAAGGCAGACGCTTAATGACTGAGCCACCCAGGTGCCCCAGGGAATCCCATTTTTATCTCCTTTCTGGGGCAGGTCAGTTTATACCTTTAAATATATTTGTTTATGTACATATCTCCAGCTACATTCTAATTTCCCAGTAGACAGCTTGGATGTCTGATTTTTATTTAAGTGTGCCAGATAAGATATGTATTAGATCATTATCGGGTGAATAAACTTATTTATGACTAGGCAACTGATAGAAATCTGAGAAAGAAGGATGTTGATTGACAGTTCAGCAGGCTAACATTGGGTAAATATCAGTTTGAACTGAATTTCCCAAACCCAGCAGTATTTAATGAGGCAACATTTTTTAAGAGAATTGATGTATTGTTCTGATAATATAGGGGACCACTGAAAGTCCTTGAGAATGTGCTTTGATAAGAAATGCATTGGTGGTCAAGGGAATAGGGAATAACCAAAATCATAAATCAAAAGTCTTTTCTAGTTACAAGAAAAATGTAAACTGCCTGAACTCTAAGTAGGAGGAATAAAACTAATAGGGGACCTCAAATGGACCTAATCATAGATTCTACAAATGTTTCCTGATAAAACAGCTTTGGCAGAACTGATGAAGAGAGGGACTTTTTCTCTTTATTGTGGTCTCTTCATAGATCCACTCCTTTCATTAATCATACTGAGTAGCCAGTGAGCTTTATTTTTTTTTAATGTACGTTTGAAAGTATTCAAATGTCATTAATGGATCCCTTTGCGTTGGCTTCTTAAAAATGATAAGACTGATAGTAAGAGGTCTGGATTTGTGTAAACAATACTTTGCTTTGTCATTTCCATGGTCATGTTTTCTAAAATAACATTTAAAAGTCTACTTTGAAAACACACAAAACAGATACTGAAAACTGAAATCAATCTTACTGCTATACAATTTAAATATTAAATTAAAATATTTTAAATTTTAATATTATTAAAATCATTTTAAATTATATTATAAATTAAATTATGAATTAAAATACTTAAAGGCCCTGTTATACAATTTCAGTCTGCAAAAGCAGACCTGTAAGAGAAATTAAAATATTTTAAAGTCCTTGGGTAAAAGATCAACTAAACTGAACTTACCTTGCCATCTGAAGATGCTTTTTCCTCAGAATGATAAGGGTCACAAGCAGCAGTCCAATTAACAGTGTGCTAAGGATGGCCAGCACCGAGATGACTACCACATTGGGGTTCATCTCTGTAACTAAAGAGAAAAGCCACACATTTTCATTATAACTTCCATTACATGAAACTAACAGAACCACTCATCATTTTCATTGATTTTTAACATCACTGAAAGTGTAATGAGGACAAGAGCAACAGTGAGGTCTCTCCAAGCCAACAATGACCTCCTCCTGGTCAAATACAACTTCGTAAATTAGATTCACAAATGGTGTTCAGGAGCCTAGCAGGATTGTGCCCATCTTGAAGGCTTATATTCAGAATGTTCTTACCCAGGAGAACTCTACACTGTGAATAATGCCTGGGTCATAATTTAAATTCCTTTGAAAATAAAAAAAAAATCTAGAAGTCATCATCATGTGTTATTACTGTTAAGGGTTTTCAAAAGTTTAGAGACTGGAGGGGTTTTCATTTTATGCCTATGACTTTAAAGTCAGAAAGCACAACTGTATATTTTGCTCACAAGTAATAATGTATATGAAAAAGGCATTAGCAGGCTACCATCTGCTGTAGCCCTTAACATGTCACTAGAAGCAGGCATTTTGATAATCTGTGACCATATGTTGAGAGGTTTTCCATCTGCACAACCCAAGAGATTAAACCTATTAGTAAGTCCTAGGGCCCTTAAGAACAGGGGTTGTGTCCCTTCCCTCTACATGTCTGGGGGCTCTATGGCACACGCAAATTAAAAGTGGAATATATATCAAATGTTTTCATAAAACTCTTAACCAGAGACTGCGTAGAGCAGGGGAGAAGGATACCATACTCTGCAATGACCATAAAATCACAGAACTGACCAATGCTCTCAATGCCTGTGTCTCTATATATTTGCACTTCCCATTTGGGCCAGCATGACTCTCACTCACAAGCAGAGTAATTGAACAAAAAGAACATTAGACTCATGATCAGGAGACCTTTTTCAAGTTCATTTGACTACTAGCTGCCATTTGGAGAAACTATTTTATCTGTCTCTCCAGGCTTCACTTTCCTCACTCGTAAGGAAGTTGAATAATACACCTGTTTCACTGGTTGCTGTAGCAACGACAAGGAACAGTGAATAGGAAAGGCCACAGCGAAGTGAGAGACAAAGTGATATACTTTGCAGGTCCATTTTTGGTCCCCTTTTCCAGAAAAACAAAAATTTAAAACAGAACACAAACAAAAGGTGACACTCGTCCTCTCTGACTAGAGTGGCTGCATGTATGATGACTACAACAGAAATGGAAATGTGCCCCAGGAGGGATCACGTGACACTGAGAGTGGTTGTATTACACAGGTGGCTTCGTGGATGATCTCCGATGGTAGAGTCAACCTCCAACAAACAAGGCAGTAACACATATAACTCAGAAGGGGGAAAAGAAAGGAAGCACCATTATTCTAGAGTTTTCATTAGTTTTTGATTTCCCCCTTGATAGTTTGGCTTGATTGGGAACTTGCCCGCTTTGCCCTAGGAATTTAGTATTGTCATTGCTTGACCAGAGAGGGCTGAGAGCCCAGGAGACAACAGGGGAGCCCGAGTAGATCAAGGTACTGTGGCCACTGCTGGGGAGGAGGACAAGGCCCGTGGAGTGGATGGGAGCAGCTCTCACTCACACGGTGTGTGTTAGGGCTATAGGCACTTCATTTCTATGTGTCAATACAACTCAACAAGGGATGTATAATTATGATTCCATTTTTGCAGATGAGAAAACAGGGATTCAGAGATGGTCACTATCTTTCCCGCAATCACATAGCTAGTAAATGCAATGAAGGGCTCCCTGTCCTCAGAGCCTGGAATGTTTCAGTGGAACATGGTGCTATTAAAAGGATAGAGTACTTATATTTGAAAAGACAATGGAAGGAAATTCTAGAAAGCTATAGCTTCCAAAGACACCAGATTCCACGAATGCAAGTAATTACCCATTGTTGAGACGGCTATGAATGTGGGGACGCTGGGGCTGTCGTGGCTGAAGCTTGTGACACTACAGTTATACGCAGTGGCGGGAAGGAGGCTGGAGATGGTCACAACATGAGAGGAAACAGAAATCGGTTCCTGGAAACACAGAACATAAGAGATGTCATATTATCTTTGTTTTGTGTTTTCTTCATCTGTTTTTCAGAGTTTAGTGGGTAATACATCAACAGAGTAGAGCATTTAAAATATGTGAAAGGATAGCAATGAAAAATAAGTTTCCTGGGGTGCCTGGGTGGCTCAGTCATTGAGTGTCTGCCTTCGGCTCATGACCGTGGAGTCCTGGGATGGAGCCCCGCATCAGGCTCCCTGTTCCACGGGAAGCCTGCTTCTCCCTCTCACACTCCCTCTGCTTGTGTTCCCTCTCTAATTGTGTTTCTCTCTGTCAAATAAATAAACAAAATCTTTTTAAAAAAAAAGGAAAGAAAAAATTAGTTTCCTTCTTTCCCTACTTTCTATCTGCCCAGTTCTCTTCCATGGAAAGAGCCGTTGTTGTCAGGGATTTTTTTTTCCTTCCCATCTCTATGTTATGGATATGAAAACATAAGATACAGCTAAGCAAAACCTAAGTGATAATGTGGTTGGTTAACAGTATATTCTGGTGCTCTTCCCACACCAGCTCGGATAAAGCTGATTTATTCTTCGTAAGGGCTCTGTCGAAATTCACCGAATGGACCTACTTTATGTAATCAGTCCTCTACTGAGGAATGTTTCAGTTGTCTCCGATTTTTTCCTATTACAAACAATGCCACAGTGAACAAAATTTTAAATTATGGGAATAAACATATACAGACACACAGCCACCTAATACATGTATGTGTGTGTGCACGTACACACATACAGATTCGTACACAAAACTTGTGTGTGTGCGTGTGTTTGAATGTGTGGATGTACTTACAGGATATGGGTACTCATATTGTGAGCAGTTGAATGATGGGCCCAAAAGTTGAATATTTTTCAAAATTTTGAAATCTATTGACAGACTGTCTTCTTCTAGATTTTTGATTTCTTAAGATTTTATTTACTTGGAAGAGGGAAAGAGAGAGAGCATGACTGGGGTGGGGGAGGCAAAGGAAGAGGGAGAAGGAGATTCCTGCTGAGCAAGGAGCCTGATGTGGGACTCCATCCTAGGACCCTGGGATCATGACCTGAGCCCAAGACAGACACTTAACCCACTGAGCCACACAGGTGCCCCAACAAATTCTCTTCTATAGACATTTTCCAAGTTATCCTGCTGCATGTGATGCTGTGTGACAACATTTCTTCTCCTACACTCCTTCCAATCCAACATATCTGTAAACTCTGAGTTTTTCCAATCTTATTAGTAGAAATTACACCTCATTGTAGATTCATTTTGCATTTCTTTTACTGTGAGTGAACTTGATCATCTTTTCATATGTTTAAGTGGCTTTTGTGTTTATTTTCTATGAAATATTTCTTTTGGGTTATTGGTCTTTATTTTTTTCTATTTTTAGTTGCTCTTTGTATATTAAGGACATTACCCTCTTTGTTTGCATTCTCAGCTTTTAAATAGAATCCACCAAAGTCACAGCAACCTTGTGTTCTCAAAAACATTTAATATAACCTATTCTTGAGTCAAACAAATGATTAATTTAGTGGGCCAATAGTTAGCGCTGTGACAACTACCACAGTACAATATAAAATATAACTACCACAGACGACTACCACAGTACATATAAAAATATGAGACAGTATAACATTCTTTTTCCAAACAGGGATCTAAAACACACCTGCCTAAAGATATGAGAACCACTTATTTCCAGATCAGCACTTATTTCCAATTCTACATCTTCTACTATTCTATAAAAGAATGATTCTAAGGAAAGACTTTTGATAGCAAGACTCTATTATAGTAAGAAGCTGCATAACCATTGTTTTCTCAAGGGGAGACATTACTGTAGGTGAAGAGAAGAAAATCCACTACCAGCAAAGCAGTTATTTCCAAAAAGAATTCTTAGAATAGGAAAAAAAAAAAAAAGATGAGCTCTTCAATACAGATCAAAAAGAGATAAGTTTGTGCAAGAGAATATCAAAAGGGGAAAGAAATCAAAGCAAATTATCTTAACAGTCATATGAAAAGATTCCTGCTCCCAGAAATCCTTTCTTCTTTTCAATCTCATGAACTGCATTATTTAAAAAGCATCAATTATTCATGTTCATAGAATTAGTCTGTACACTGTGTTATGTGACATCCTTCACAAACTTGACCTTTCCCTTCCATGTCTGATTATAAAATATTTTTTGTCTTGTGGCTTTTTTACCCTTGAAGCTACTGGTTCATCTCTCTCCTTCCCTTTGATTTGACCTGGTGAATAACTCAGCAATCATTCTATCTACTATTTGTGATTCTAAATCTTTAACAATCACCTCTCTCAACCTTCATTTTTCCCAAGCAAGATTATCCTCCTTACTAACTAGAAATAGTCCCTTCTTTAAATTCTCTTAGTAGAATGGATGTCTCTATGGCACCTGCATTTTACCTTAATAGTTTAGTTCTAGACTGATGCGATGTCCATAACTACATGAAAACAATTTTAAAGGCAAATATTGATTCTACCATTTGTATCGCACATAGTGCTTTTCACATAACTGGTGATCAGTTCATATTTGTTAAATTACATTTTAATCGATTTAATGGCTGTAGGAAAAATGAATCTCTTTCAGTCCTCAGTATGATCCAGGGTGACTAAGGATTAGGGACAAAAGATACATGTAAAGATGAAAATAACTCAGAGAAAGTCAATTGTCATATGGTCTCATTTACTTGTGGAGCGTAAGGAGTAATGTGGAGGACATTAAGAGAAGGAAAGGAAATGTGAACTGCAGGAAATCAGAGAGGGAGATGAAGCCTGAGAGACTGTGGACTCTGAGAAACAAACTGAGGGTTTTGGAAGGGAGAGGGGTGGGAGATGGGGTGAGCCTGGTGGTGGGCATTAAGGAGGGTACATAATGCATGCAGCACTGGGCGTGGGGCATAAACAATGAAACTTGGAACACTGAAAAAATAAAATAAATAAATTATTTAAAAAATCAACTTTGCAATTTGGCAAATTGGTTCTTATTTTTAAAGCTTGCCCTTAGGGGCGCCTGGGTGGCTCAGTTGGTTAAGCGACTGCCTTCGGCTCAGGTCATGATCCTGGAGACCCAAGATTGAGTCCCATATTGGGCTCCCTGCTCGGCGGGAGGCCTGCTTCTCCCTCTCTCACAACCCCTGCTTGTGATCCCTCTCTCGCTGTGTTTCTCTCTGTCAAATAAATAAAATCTTTAAAAAAAAAAAAAAAAAAAAAGCTTGTCCTTAAGCCGATTGTTAGTTTCTATCACTGAAACACAAAATTGAAAATGAACTTTTGTTTTCATTTTCTATAGTTTAAACAAATAGAAGACTTTAATTTACTTAGATAATTAGCTTTAATCAAAACGAGCTTAGACGAGCACAATTAAAAAAAGCACAGTACCTGGAGTTTTGTTTGTTGACTCGAGCCGACTTGTTGACAGAAGACTTCGAAGAAATCAGCTACTCCCTCTTCCAGCCACAGCAAAGTCACTGAAGTCTGGGTTTTGTTCACGGCAAACAGGGATTTCGGGGGAGCTGGTTCTGAGCAAAGGCAGAGTTTTAAAAAATTTCTTTATTTAATACATTCTTTCCTCTTTCATTGATTGGCAGAATAAAACAGGCAAAAAGAAATTCCAAATACAGGTAGTTAAGAGCACCATCGAAACGTCACATTATTGCTGTTGAAATATGTCCCAACACAGTTGTCATCTAACTTGGAAGGTAGAATATTTTGCCTCTTTCTCCCCTTTCCATTTTATACTTCCCTTTTTGGAACACTTCTGTTTTCTACTTCAGCTTTGTTATATCCATAATCTATTAATAGTTTTGGTGTCATCACAGTGGAGCTAAGCATTGCCCTGATAACACAGAACTTTCTGTAGGAGAATCAAAAATCTGTACTTAAATGGTTGAGAAAAATGAAAGCGATTTGCTCCCATCTAACGGAGACTTTCAGTTCGGTACTTGGCGAAAAACCTGTCTTCCTTTTCTGGAGGCTCTTTAGAATAATTCAGTTTGAAGAATGCCCTCTTGAAAATTTAGTCAAAATTGAGAGGTAAAGCTAAATAGACAGGATTTGTTTTTTTTAAAGAAAAGGATTCATGGAAGGGGACTGGATAGTTAATAACATATTAGAGGACTGATTTCTTTATCTTCTTCTTTTAGACATTTAATCTTGATCAATAAATTAATCCATTAGTCAAGCAAACTGTGCCCCTTCGTACTCATTTCCAGTAAGTGAGTCACGGGATTTATTGGCTTGAGACCAAACCCCTGCCTGTTCCCCAGTTTTAGGAAGTGGTCTTGTATCTTGTTCCCCCATTCCTGAATCTCTCCCACTCTCCTCTCTGTGCCCTGTCATTTGGATGTTGTCTTTCTCTTGAATTCCTCCAGTACACAAAGCACTGTCCCTGAACCCCAGTGCTTCAGCCCAGAGTCCCTGCTACCCTCTGTCAGATATCCTTGACATTGAATGGACATGTTATAGCTAGCTGTCAGGTTCACAGAACGTCATACTCTGCCCACATGCAGGTCCCTGTTTGCACACCGTGTGCCTGTTACTTGGATTTCTCTTTTTATTATTTGTCCCATGATCCCAAGTCTGTTCTTTAGCTCCTGGACTTCAGCAGTGCTTGAAGAAGCCCCTGGAAGCCCCTTCACTCTGACATGTCCATGATCTCTGCGTGGGAAGGTCTGGACCTTCTTTCTAGCATATCATCACTGCGGCCCTATTCGGAATCAGGTAGTATGTCAGAACCATCCTTCACATGATTTATCGCAGGCAACTTAAATTTGTGTCTGACTAAAAAGAAGCAGTTTTCTTTCCAGAGACAACTCGATGAGGTTTGGCAGAACAGCTGAAGGAGGAAAGGGCATGGGGGTTCGTCTTGCGCAGACGTAATTCACAACAGATGCCAGGACCCCTTTCTCATTTGCAATGACTCATCCACTCCCCCAAACATTGTACTGTTGTATTGTTTCACTTCCCCTCTGATGAAAACTGTTGATGAAATGCGGGTCAGCTTCCACTGCCCACATCCTTTATAACTGTCACTGTGAAGAGTGACACTGAGAATAGGGATGAGTCAGAGGGTAGCTTCTCCAGTGATTCTGACTCGTGCAGAGCTTGAGTCTTTGGAGGCAAGTGTGAGGTTGTCTGGGGCAGAGATGGATGATTTTTAGGCTGAACCACAGTTTTTTCTCTTTTCAAAACACACCCTCACACAGTGAGTCTCCTGAACTGATTAGATTCTGTAGGACATCTATGTATTTTTTTCCCCTCATGGGGAGATAAACTCAGGTTAGCTGTCCAGTGTGAACACTGCCCAAGTTTGGATTTCCAGCTCCAAATTTTACACATGTATTTCCAATCACCTACCATCCATGTTTCCTCATGAGTAACCCCATTCATTCCCTTGTTGGAATGGTTGAGGCTCTCCTCTGGCTTCTCAAGTCCCAGAGAGCATAACTTTAAAGAATTCTTTTCATTTCTTCTTTGTGTCTATTTTTGTTACGATAGTGCATGTTCAGGCTTTTGTCATGACACTTGATGAATCATTACAACAACCTCTTCATCCTCCCCCCCCTGCTTTTAATCAGTTCTTTCTTCATTTGTCAATGAGGGCTTAACTCATCTTGAAATACCACTTTGCTCATGTTCAGCCTATCCAGGTAAACATCTATTGTGATCAATGTCTACTGCATCAAACCCAAATATGCCAAGTTTTAAAGATCCTACTTATGGTGGCCACATGTTACCCATTCAGCTTCACCACCGTCCCTGCCCCACAGAAATGCTTCCCCTGGTAGAGCCAATTTCCCCACTGACTATCATACAAGCAGTATTCTTTCTAACTCAGTGTATCTTTTCTTCTACTTGGATCATCCTAAGATCAGGAAAAATTCTTCTCCCCGAAGCCTTATCTGTTGACTCTGTCTCTTGATGATCTTTCCCTTCTCTGACCTTCTATTACCCTATGATCTATGTGAGTGAAGTCCTGATACCCCTAGGTCCTACTAGATGCTTTAAGAACAGGGACAGTGTATTATAAATTATTTTGTTTTCACCTTGAACTAGCCACCTGCAATTGCTCAATAAATCTTCTCTATTGGCTGATTAAAACTGTAAGTCAAGATTCATTGATCAGAGGTATTAGGATTTAAGCATCAGGTACCCTAGGGCTACATTTTGATGTTCTCTGTCTTTTTACAGTGATCATATTGGTAAAACTATCAGCTGTCAGTGTCATGAATTACAAGCTTTCTCAGTGGTCCAAAGAATCCGACTTGGCTACTAGAGTAGCAGTTTCTCTGGGTCTGGCTCAAAAATGTGGATCGAGGTGGTAAGTAGGATCCTCAGGAAAATCTCCAAAGGGTCTGGAACCTTTCATCAGCCACGTAATACAATTTTCTTTTCAGGTGGCATATAGGGGCAATGGATTGTTGCAAGGTCACTGTACCAATTATCACTGTATCCTTTTCAGAAAGACATATTAGCTCTTTAGGTTAATGAGGAACATACACAAATCTCCTGCTTGAGGGTTGTTTAGGATCTCTGTGACAGGTATATTTCCTTAGATGTACTGGGGAGAAATTTCACCAACTATTCCAAAGGAAACAAAGAAAGTCATTGTAGTATCTCGTGAGTGGAGGTCTAATTGCATTGGGAAGGGCTTCTAATTAAGTTTCACTATTAAAGACAACATCTGCCCCAGGAAATGTATTAAAATGTTAGAACTGTACTGTCCAACACAGTAGCTATTAGCCACATGTAGCTACTGAGTATTAGAAATGTGGCTAGTCTACACTGAGAAGAGCTGCAAGAGGGAAATATGGATTGAATCTTGAAGACTTAGTATAAAATAAGAGTAACGATATTTCACATATAATTCTTTATATCAATTCCGTGTTAGGATGATACCACATTGATGTATTTGGTCAAATAAAGTACATTAAACTCAAGGTCACCTATCTCTTCTTAGTATTTGTAATGTGGCTACTAGAAAATTTAAAATGCCATCTTTGACTCTCATTATATTTCAATTATACAGTACAGCGTTAGAGCATTCATTCCTGTTTGGTGGAGCAGAAGTGTGAAAATTCTTTGCAGAAGCTGGTTGGAGGTTCCCCCCTTCTGTTATCTTGCTCCTCTCCAAAGAAGGCAAAATCAGCTAAACTCTGTAGCCAAACATGATTTAGATGATTCCTCTTTCCCATCCTCGGGCACAAGACCAGAAGGGAGTAGTGGCTAAATATCATTTTTTTAAAAGATTTTATTTATTTATTTGACAGAGAGAGAGAGAGAGAGCGGGAGCGAGCGAGCGCAGAAACAGAAGCAGCAGAGGGAGAAGGAGAAGCAGACTCTTTGTTGAGCAGGGAGCCTGACATAGGGCTCAAGCCCAGCATCCTGAGATCATGACCTGAGCCTAAGGCAGACACTTAACTGCTTGAACTACCCAAGTGCCCCAATAGTGTTTAAATATTGTTCAGGCAGTTTCATGAGATTGGGAATACGGTGACATGCAGAAGGCTTTTTGTTGCTGTCTCTGTTATGGGCTGAATAGTGTTCACCCAAATTCCTAGGTTGAAGTCCTAACCCCAGTACCTCAAAAACGTGAATGTGGTTGGAGGTAGGGCCTTTCAGGAGGTGAGTTAAAACAAGGCCCTTAGGGTGGACCTCAAATCAATCTGACAGGTGTTCTTATAAGAACAGAAAATTTAGGCAGACAAGGAGAAACCAAAGACAACTGGGAACAGAGAAAAACCGTGTGAGGACATGGCTGGAAGGTGAGTTCACCTGTAAACTCAGGAGAAATGTCTCAAAGAAAGCAAACCTACTGATACCTACATCTTGGACTTTTTGCCTCCAGAACTGTGAGAGAATAGATTGCTGTTGATTAAGCCACCCAACCTGTGATATTTTGTCATTGCAGCTCTAACAAACAAATACAGTTCTGTTACTCTTCAAAATATCAAATCTAGTCCAGCTCATAAAAGAGAGGGAGAGGAAAGCCTCAGTGATGTTATGAAGAGAAAATAAGCTTTAAAATAACATACCTAAGAGAATATAGAGAGTGAGGGAAATATTACTTATAGAACATCCCCTGACTAGCATTTTCCACTTCTTAAAATGACACCTTAAATCTTAACTTCTTCAAAATTCCCAGGCTTCATAATGTCAGATTTCCTTTTGTTTAAAATCACTTCAGAGTCCACAATATTTGATGTGAGAACCCGTGGATATGGGGAAAGGAGACAGATGGACTCTTTTCAAAACAAGGTGCAGATATGGGGTTGTTGGCTTTAACATATTCTCTAAGAGCTTTCGAATATTGTTGGGGTTATACTCAACTGCCCCTCTTCTTCTCCTACTCTTCTTTCCTTTTCAATGCCTTTCCTATTTGAGTGGGGAATCCAGCTAATATTACAAAGAAATTAAGTGCAAGGCACAGAACATGGGCAGAAAGGAAAGCTGTAAGGCTATCTCTACATTTAATTTAGATTGGATTATGAGAGGCTCAAGCTGTTCCCCAGGATCTCAGGGGGTGGGAGTGGGGGCGGGAGGAAGAGTGAAGGTGACCTTGGATGAAGGAGGAGCTGGTGCTTGACTCTTATTCTTTGCTCTGGCAGCAAATTTCTTCCTTTCCTAGGAAATCCCAAAGGGAGTCAGGTTGTAATATTTTGCAGTGGAGCAGAAGAGAATGTATTTATTGTCTCAAATCCATCTTTTTCTGACAATTATTACCTTGTTTCTTATTTTAATGGGACCCATTAGTTTAGCTGCCGATAGAATGATGTTAATGAGGCCAAGATTATATCCACTAGGGCCCACTAGTTTCATTCTGTTTGTAGTTTATACCTCTAAAACCTGGTGAGTCCTTTTAGAAATGTGTGACATTGGTGATAAGGGAAATTCAATAGAAAAAAACACTGTAAAAAATGATCGATATGATAAAATCTCTTTTCAATTCTCCGTATCACCAACAGCAATCGGCTAATGTACGGTTCATACACAAAGGATGGCCTTTAACATCTGTATTGTCAGTCTTTAAAATTAAGCTATTTTTTATTTTCCTCAAGGCAGGCATCTCTATCTTAAGGAGTGTAAGCCTAACTTACATTAAAGTTGGTCAAAGAAAACATTTGTGACTTACACAGTGTAAGCCACATAAATTATGTCCAGCTTGGTTGGACAAAAACATCAACAGAAGAATGCATGATTTGAAAGGGGGAAGGGGGAAAAAAAGTGTTAGAGAAATTACTCGTGGTGAGTTGAGATAGGTAGGCAGTGAAATTAAGAAGACGAAAATTTATATTAAATAACAGAAACCTGGGTTAGATTCAAAGTTTACTAAGCCTATTCTCCTGTCAATTTAAGGAGATTCTTTAAATAAGAAATAGGAATATTTAAAAACAACATGGGAAATAATATTTTATAAATATGTAAAAGTTATTTTACATATAATTCAGGCAAATATTACATTATAATCAGGCCCATTCCATACACAAAACATAGGATTTTCTCAGGAATTAGAAATGCCCATGGCTTTTATCACATTTTAAATAAATTCTTTATGGCTTAATGATAGCAAGTATAAGATCCCATTCTGTGGGTCACTCGATATTTTTATGGTTTTACCAGCTCTAGTAAATTTTAAAGATAAGAATTTTTCAAAGAAAGCTCTCATTTAACCTTACTTAATTTCAAAACAACGTTTCTGACTTCCTCCTTTTTCCGTTCCAAGAATATGTTTTTTCACTAAGCATTTTTATTTAGCTGGGAGTTATTTTTGCCAAATTCTTAGAAAAAGGTCCCTACTTATATTGTATCATTAGCCTTGTCACCTTTACTCTGACCTCAGGTATGAACTACATTCTAAAACTGGAAGGGACATTAAAGATTATGTTGTTCAGACCCTCACTTTAGACAAGACAACTGAAACCCAGAGGCCCTAATCCACTTTCTAAGGTAACATGACTTGCCTGTGAGAGCAAGAACTGGAATCCAGACCTCCATATGCCTAGTGAAGGGTCCTTTCTACACCTGGATCCCCCCTAAAAATGTGGGTGTCTGCCATTCATTTCCATATAACGGAGGATGATGGGGCCTCCTGAACAGTTCCTCTTTCTAGAAGACTAACATTTTCAGAGTGGGTACTTGTTTGTATGCTGAGATCAGTGGATCAGTGCCAGACATCCCAGTCATGGCCATCATCCAGATTCTTCCAATATGTTGAATAGAAACCTACAAACTCTGCAAGTCACTTTATGGTATACAGAAGTGCTTTTAAGGAAGTGCTGAAGTTGTGTGGCTTGGCTGCGGGTAGCTGACAAATGATAGTGAAACTCACAAGATCGCAGTGAGAAATGGGAGAGAAAGAGATTGAGAAGAGGCATCGGTTAGTCTTGGGATGAGTAATGGAGCCATGGAGAAGTGGCATGTCTGGCCATCCAACCCAGAATATAAGGTTGGCATGAGCCTGCTGGCCCTGGGGGACTCTATGAGAAGGGGAGCATGGCAGTCATGATCCTCTGAAAACCTAAAGAATACACGTTTGTAAGAAGTCAATAGGAGAAGTCTTCCACAAGCTTCCATCATCGCTCCCACCTGACTCGCCTATGCCATTGGTGCCCATATACTTGGTCACCCTTCCTAACTTTAGATTCACCCAGTATGGGCCACCCCTTCCAGTGGCACCCAGGGTAGTCACTTTTGGCCCAAGCAAGGATGTCATTTTAATGAGTATCTCCTCTAACCGTGCGCCCCATTAATTTTCCTTGTTCTATTGAATCATTCTGAAAAGCTGAAACACTGAAAAGCTATTTCCACCCACTTCAAAAAACAGAAAGAAAACAAAAGAGAAAACAAATCCAACCAAACAGATAAAAACTCTTGGATTCTATCTTCAGTTCCTGCTCATTTTCTTTCCTCTTTCTGATCACACTGCTCAAAAGTTTTGTTATTCCAGCTGTCTTCAGTTATTCTCCTTTTATTCTCTCCTGAATTATGTTTAATAATGTATTTTGTCTTCACCACACTCCATACAAATGCCTCCTCCCCAAACCACCAGTGGCTTCTGGGTTACTCACATTAGCAGAAAATTCTCATTCCATCTTACTTATCAGCAGGTTCCACAAGTTTAACAATCAAGCACTTTCTTTGCTTGGTTCTTTGGACATCACACTTCTTTGTGTTTCTTCTTACTTCACTGCCCTTTAGTTCTCAGGCTCTTTTGCTGGTTCCCTCACACCACCTCCATTTCTTAAAGCTCAAGTACCAGGGCTCAGTCTTTGGATAACATTCTTTTTCCTTCATTCATTTCCTGATAACCTCATCAAGTCTATTTCCTGACTACCCTCAAATTTATACTTCCCGGTTTTGAAATCTTCCAAATCCAAGCTCCTTTATCTAACTGCCCACTCAACGTCTGTTCTTTAAGACTTGACAGGCACCTTTGAATGTTGATGCATCCAAACCTCAGCATCTGGTCTTTCACCCAAATCTGCCTCTCCCAGAATCTTCCCCATCTCAAAAAATGGCAGCCCTGCCCTTCTGACTGCTCAGGCCTCATATCTTAACATCTCTTTGATCGTTCTAGACAGCATCTAAAATCCAGTAGTAGACTCTCTCAGCTTCATTTTCAAGATATGTTTTGAAACTTATCAGTGTTCATTGCCTTCCCAGCTACTGCCCTGGTGCAAGCTAGAATAATCTTTTATTTGGATAGATGCAACAGCCTTCTAAGTTTAGGGTAACACTCTATGAAAAGTACTTACTTATTTATCCACGTTGAAATACTCTTTAGGGGAAGAAAAAGATTGCAAAAGAGGGTGACTGGCCTTTAACTGATCCATAGCAGGTATAAACTGGTATTATCTCTGGTAACTGGGATGTATGGTAATCTTATCTACCTGATTTCCCCTTTTACCTTGATTTCTGAACAATATTCTTACCAAAGTGATCCCATGAAACTTGTCAAGTCATGTGACTCTGTCACTTGAACTCTCTAGGGGAGTATAATCTCACTTGGAATGAAACGTCCATTTTTAAAATTTAATTTAATTTATTTATTTGACAGAGAGAGACACAGCAAGAGAGGAAACACAAGCAGGGGAAGTGGGAGAGGAGAAGCAGTCTTCCTGCCAAGCAGCGAGCCCGATGCGGGGCTCAATCCCGAGACCCTGGGATCATGACCTGAGCCGAAGGTAGATGCTTAAAGACTGAGCACTCCTATTTTAATATTTTTATTTTTTAAAACTGTATTTATTTGAGAGAGAGGGAGAGAGAGAGAAAGAGAGAGAGAGAGAGAGAGAGAGAGAGAGAGAGAGAGAGAATGTGCACATGAGTAGGGGAGAGGGAGAGGGAGAAGCAGACTCCCCACTGAGCTGGTAGCCCGACACAAGCCTTAATCTGAATTAATGTTTTAAAAGTAGAGTATCTTAATTTATTAGGTTTTTTTTTTCCTCCTGGCAGCTATAAATAAGTAAGTAAATAAATACAGATGGATACATGGATGGATAGATTGGATACCCACATTTTCTTTCTTCTTTGACTTTCTCCTTCCCTTCCCTTCCTATGCATTCATTCATTCATCATTCTTTCCTTTTTTCTATGCTACATTGACATAATTTATTCACATTTGTATCTTATTACATTCATTTCTTTTTGGTGGGGGGTGAGAGGGATAAGAAGGCAGTCACTTACTAGGAGAGGATCCAAGAAAAGGGTCTGGGTGGATAGGGAGGAACACTTTAGGTTTCAGTGTGCTCTGACTCACGACACTTAACTCACTTCCTGTGAAAAATAAGGACTGCATATATCCAAGCAACTATTTCCAAAATTGTCAACTCAATGATTTCAACATAAGAATAAGCAAATTTTCTCCACTGGGAGTGAAATCATGAAGGACAGTACTATGTAATAGCTAGACTTTTATAAAGTCAGAAATTACTTTTCATCAAAATGTAAATAATTATTTTTAATCAACTGAAATATTATGATAAAGAGATAGATTGTAATATGCCCAAAGTTCCTAACATCTGAAAGTATTCTGATTCTTTTTTATTTATAATCAAACTATGTTTTAAAGATTCTAATTTATATAAAACCTTTCATGATTCAGATAAGAATATCAAGCTAATGTTATTAAAATCCAAATTCCAAAAGAGGAACAGAGAAAACCACCCAAGTGGGTGTGAACCTCCTCCCTGCTCTTTTAGAAGCATTCACTAGAAAAATGAAATTTTTAGAAAAAAATACACTCCAAAAGTAGGAAAACATAAGCAGCAGATGGATAAAAAGCACTGAATCACTCTTTCTCCACCCAGCTTCAACAATGTGTAAAGTCAAATTTATCTAGATCCCAAATAAATGAAGGCATTGTACTAAATTATCTCCAAATCTCTTCTAGCACTTCAAAGGACTGAACTTACCTTATCTTGAACCTGTCTGAACATAGAAGAGTGATCAGGGTACTGTAGACATTTGACAATGGTGGTGTATACATTGTTTCTGGTTTTCTCTGACCTTATTGGCTGTACCTTGCCAGTCTCTCCTGCTGACTACTCCTCTGCTCAATGTCTGTGCTGGAGTGGTTCTTTTCTATTTCTGCTTACTAGTTAGTGATCTAGACACTCCAAAATTTATATCTACAGCCCAGATTTCTCCCCAATCTCATCTCTAGACACATAGCAATAATCATTTTATTTGACAACTGTACTTGGATGTCCTCTCTCTGTGTTTCTCGTCCTACCCTCAATTTATTCCTCTTCTAGTTTTTCTAGTCCTCATTCTCAGGAATTGTACCACCATCCACTCTAGTCGCTCAAGAGCAAAGCCTAGAAGTCATTTTTGATTTCCCTTTCTCTTATTGCCTATTTTCACTTCAGCTCTGTGGATAAAAGCTTCAAAATAACTCCTGAATTCTGTCCATTTTTTTCCTTTGCATTATTGTCATCATTTCCCCTGGAAATTATTGAACTAGCATGCTGCTTTTAAAGATTTATTTATTTATCTGAAAGAGAGAAACAGAGCAGGGAGGAGCAGAAGGAGAGAGAGAGTCTTAAGCAGACTCCACACTGAGCACAGAGCCCAACACGGGGCTTGATCCCATGATCCTAAGATCATGTCCTGAGCCCAAATCAAGAGCTGGCCGCCCAAATGACTGAACATGCAGGTTCCCCTAGAATGCTATTTTTAAGCTTAGGACACATGATCCCTTAATTGGTCTCCTGTCTTTATTGGTGACCCGACAATTGTTCCTCCCTTGAGCAAAAAGAGGGATTACTTTAAATGTGTTAGATTGTTTATTTTTAATTCTCTCCATGCCTTCTTACTGTACTCAAAATAAAATCTCAGCTCCATCTTCTTAAACATCTTGTATAATCTGACCTCTGCTTCGTCCCTCTGCTTAGCATGCCCTATCCCAAACTTTTCATGGCAGATCCTTTCTTGTTATTCATATCTCTCATCATTGCTTCCTCAGAGAAAGGTCTTGCTGCACTACCTTGTTTTAATGGGCTATACATCACTTCTTACCATCCTCCTTTAGTAGATTATAAGCTCCTTATGAACAGAAACTGAAAGTAGCCTTTTGAAATCATGACTACAGATAGTCTGCCATCTAGGCAATCTAGAAGGTTCTCAGTATGTATTTGTTAAATGTATGAATGAATGGATATTCCACTACCACAGAGCTATTTTGTGATATGCCCAACACTTCCCATCTCTATTTCTCCCCCCTTATTATTATTATTTTTAATGATTGCGCATCTGATGTAAACTTACCAAATCTTAAAGTTGGCCTAGAGTTTTAAGTGGATTCATCAAGACCAGAAGTTATGACTGGTTGCTGGCTGAAGCCACAGTTGCATGTCAACCAATAAGTTCTTGTAAAATGACACATCTTAGTGCAGATTTGATTGACATTTTTATTGATTCCCAAAGAGCTGTTATCACACACCACCATGGTACCATGAGACTGCTGGCAACCTAAAATTCTTAATGAGATGACTGGCTCAGTGCCCTGCAAATAGCACCACTGTTGGTAGATGCCTTCTTGTGGATGCTTATCGATGACTTAACAGTTGAAAATCCTTGGCAATTGTTTTGAGGGCTCACTACCTTTCACATGTCATCTTGGATTAATTTATATTATACTGGATTTATCAGTAGCCTAGTTTCTTTCCAGAGATGTCGATTCTGCCCTCCATGATGGCAAGTAGAGCCATTGCAAAGAGGGTTTTATCACAGAGAAACTGAACTCAAGGTTAGCCCAGCCAGTTTGTTTGTTTAGAGAGGGAGGGGGAGGGCAGAGTGAGAAGGAGAGGGAGAGAAAGAATCTTAAGCAGGCTCCATGCCCAGCTCAGAGCCCAACACAGGGCTTGATCGCCCCATCCTGAAATCATAACTTGAGCTGAAATCAGGAGCCTGACACTTAACTGACTGAGCCACTCAGATGCCTCAACCCAATCAGTTTTGGCCCTAACTCTAACAACATCATTTGGATTCAAAGAAGCCCAAACAATCTGTGTGTCAAAGTTGCATGTTTCTGTAAAGTAGAATATGACTTCTCTGTATACCAAATGAATGCTATAAGGAAATATAAAGGGACTAGAATTAAGGTTCTGTAAAACAAAAAACACACACCTACAATCAGTGATTACTAAGGGGGAAATGTTACATAACCTCTCTGAAAGGTAAAACTTGCAATAGTATTTTCAACTTTGAGGTCTGTGGTTGCAGTGTGACTTGATAGATATCTCTTGAACATCTAAAGTAGGCATGACCTTGTGCATTATGGAAAATTAGAAGAGCTGAAAAAAACATAATAATGTGATTAGTAGAATAGAAAACAGACTTTTAGACAAGTGGATAAAAAGTGAGGTTTTCAGTTTTCAGGAGAAAAAGGATGAGTTCAAGCCCATTATATACACATTGCCTTGTTTTCAGAGAGGAACAGTATTGAGGCAATGTTTTGTCTGTTAGTTAGATCACAAAGGGGAAATCCTTACTGATTCCAAGAAATAATTTCTGTGGAAACTTGCTTTCTCTTCTTGAAAAGTCTAAAGATTATTTCCAAACTAGTTTAGGTAGTTCTGTCTGTTAACAGGGGGGACATGGAGGCCCAAAGCTCATGATAGATTTGAGAACTATCATGGTTTTTACTTCTACTTTTATGTGGTGTGAGTGTAATTGTACCCGTTCATGACTTTAACTCATACTCTTGATCATATATCAGCCAAAATGTCAAATAAAAATAACACTGAAACTTGCAATAGGTTCACTGAATGGTCTTTGGTAAGACCTACCTTTGAACTTCAAGGGAGACTAAAGAAAAAAAAAATGAATTAGAGAGAGCAGCTAGGACCCAAGAAACATTTGCAGCTTCCTGTGATCATGAAGCTGGGGAAAATAAGGGCACTGGGATGGTGAGCATAATCTTTAAGCAATTCTAGTTACCTGGAAACAAGTATTGAACTGATTTTTTTTATCCATGGAGGACAAAATCAGAGGTAACAGTTGGAATGGATAGGCAGGCAATTTTTTCGTAATAGAAAGATCATACAAGGTTGAAAGCTGGTGATCACCACATCCCTAGAATTGAAGTATAGATAGCTGGGAAGAAGCTCAGATTGCCTGCAGTGAATGAAATTGAAGTTGTGCTTCTTAGTGGGAGGATGTTTGTAAATTTGCAGGAATGTTTTTAATAGTCACAAGGAAGGTTGCTAACTGGCCTTCTGTGGGCAGAAAACCCAAGTGCTAGATGTCCTTAAATGATCAAGAAAGCTCCGCTCCAAACAGAAAAGCTTTCCCTGGAATATGTAGTCCTCTGACATCCCACATCCCACCGACATACCTTTGTAATGTCACAACAGTATAGATCCACTATAAATATATCTATGAGTACTTTACCACATAATATTGGAAAATTTTTTCAAGAAGCCAGGCAAAATAAGTTAGAAGGAAGTTGTCACGAAGAAGAATTAAGGTGTTATTTACAAATTATTCAATAATTTACTTTTTTCCCCTCTAGTGTCTATTTAATGCATCATATGTTTCCAACTACCCATTTAATTTTAAAGGGTTCCAGTGAAAGAATTTAGTTTTTGCCATGGCAAATATGAGACACACACACAAAAGATTTAAGACTTAGTGTCTCATGCACTGAATCACAGAGAAATACAACTACTGGGGAAACTAAGAAAAGACCGTGTTTTGTTCTATTTGAGATTTTCTAAGAATTTTCTAAAGGTACATCGCTGACAGCGATGCTACTCAGGGTGTTTAAGCTGCTTAGAAAACACCTTGGATCAGTCTTTTTTTCTTTTTCTAATAAGATTTTATTTATATATTTGAGAGAGAGGGAGAGAGAATGTGCAGGGAGGGGGAGGGGCAGAGGAAGAGGGAGAGAATCTGAAGCAGACTCTGTGCTGAATGCAGAGCCCGACATGGGGCTTGATCTAACGACCCCGAGATCATGAACTGAGCCAAAATGAAGAGCCAGGTGCTTAACGACAGGGCCACCCAGGTGCCCCTCACTCTGGATCCGTCTAATAGCTGCACATCTGAACATATGTAATAGCAGTGACCATTTGACACTCTTTTATTATTTTTAAAGTACATTGGCTTTTTTTTAAAGATCTTATTTATTTATTTGACAGAGAGAGAGATCACAAGTAGGCAGAAAGGCAGGCAGAGAGAGGAAAGAAAGCAGACTCCCTGCCGAGCAGAGAGCCTGATGTGGGCCTCGATCCCAGGACCCCGAGATCATGACCTGAGCGGAAGGCAGAGGCTCAACCCTCTGAGCCACCCAGGTGCCCCTGACACTCCTATGAATAGACTTCGATACAGAGTCTAAATTAGCAGATGTCTGAAACAGTGATGTCAGTAAGTTGCGTTAAGTGTTTTGAAAATATTTTTATTGCTCTTCTCTCTACTTCTCATTTTTGAAATGGGAAAAGGAGATGTCTGCCGTGAAAATGACACATTGACGTGCATTCTTTTCCAGCTTGTCCCTCGTACACTGAGGCCACCCCACAACTGCTTGCCAATTTATCCTCTTTCTCCTGCTGCTGATTATGGAATATTATCTCTAAGGTCCCTTCATGTATTAGAAACTAAATGTATACTTCACTACATGGAAGACTGTTAAATATAGAGGATGTATTTTGTGTTAAATAGTGTCACTTCCTACTTGTATTATGTAATATAAATAATTATTTTGACAGTATACTACACAATAATTTCTAGCTCATTTGCAAGAATATTATACTTTCCTAATTTTCTCTCATTCAGAGTCCATTATTTTCCTTGGCATGTTCTCTTCACTTTAATTAAGATTATTTTCCTCTTTCTCTCATCATATGCAAATATATCTAGTCTCTTATTATCATAATGCTAGGTTTTATTCAAGGGTCCACCTGTACTTATGCTTGCTCAGTTATTTTATTCACTCCTTTATTTACTTTTATACTTGTATGGAAGGACTATCAATTCCTTTGCATCTTGTAAACTCAAACTTGTTCATTTTAATTATGTGTAGTCATTAGGCAATTTCATTATGACTCACAGAAGAACTGTACCTGAACAAATACATAGGAGATCCATAAGGATTTTTGTTATACATTTTTTCTTTTATCTTGGTTTTAGATAAGAGTTAGGATGTTATATCAACTTAGAAAATCAGTATGCAAGTTTAAATTTAAGATATTAAAAGGGACATCCCATAATGCTCCTGCAGGAAAGGAATGGTGTCTAGTAGGGTTGAGAACACCACACTAGATTATCTCTAAAGTCTTGTCTCCTTTAAATTCCTCAGACTGCTTGGTTTCTCTAATCACTAAACATGGTGAATACTCCTGTCTCTTAGCACAGTAAACATTCCATTCATAGAAACTCATATTAAGTTGAGCTTAACTCTTTTAGTATTATACATGTGTATTTTGTGCTTATAAAAGAGAGTGGACCATTTTTCCACTATTTCACTGAATTGAGAAGAACATGACAAATCAAAGGATGCAAACACTAGCTCTCTAGACATGAGTATTTTCACACACACACACACACACACATACAAAAAAAAAAAACCAAAAAAAACCCCCAAAAAACAAAAAACAAAAAAACCCAAAAAAACTGTGTGCATTCTTCTTACCTAGCTTTACCAGGTGGAGCATGGAGGTATTACTTCCTCGTTCTGTGCAAGCGGTAACTGAGAGGTTGTAGATATCTCCTGGAGGCAGGCTGAGAATTGCAGTCATGACATTGCGTGTGACCTGCAAGATCCATCAAAATCGGGGTTTAAACTTCTAATGAACTTGAACTAGAATACCACTCCAAACGACTATAGGACTATAGTAGGCATCCCTCTCTGTTCTGTGTACAATCTACAGTTGATTAAAACCTTATGGATACTTTATTTCCTTTGAAAAATGGTATAAAATCTTCAACTGAGCCAAGTGAAATGTACCTCTAAACATGCATAATAGGTATCAGAACATTTTTTGTGATTAATTTTCTATTTGGAATATGTAGTCCTCTGACATTTTTCCTCATCCTCACAGCAAATTTTAGAAAGGCATTTGCTGGGACATGTGGACATTACTCAGCCTTAGCTGAGAAGCTCAGAAGAAACCTCGTCATGTCTGTAGCTGTCTGGCTTCTTAGCAAAAGATGAAATTTTCCAGTCTCCCTCATAGCGAGAGGGGACCATGTGACCCATCTCTGACCATTCAATTGTCAGTAGAAGACACATGGACAGCTTATAACTCTGTCCACACCCTGTAAGTACTGGGCTTCCACATCTTCTCTTTCCCTCGCCCTGGAGGTTAGAATATGGACCTAATGACTCTGAAGGTTCACCTAGGCAAATGAAGACTATACCATGGTAGATGGAACAACAAGATAGAAAGAATCTGGATCCCTGGATGATTGATCCTTTACGGCAGATGTGCCCTGATCATCCTGTGCTAGCATGAGAGAAATAAACTTCTATTTTCTTTGAGCCACAGTCTCTGTTTTTGTTTTTGTTTTTAGCAGTAATTTAGTCCCTACCCTAACTAATGCAATTTCAAAAAATTTACTAAAGCCGAAGAAATCAGTATTTAAAACAGACCCAAATATTTAGGCATTGGTGATATTTGGAGAAAATATCAAAACATATTAACTGTGGTTTTCTTGAAAATGTTTGACGTCCTAAAGGAAAAGCTCAAATCATAACTTTAAATGTAAATGAATTACTAGTTATAACTATTAGAGCTCACTGGTTTTTGGTTTTTTTTTTAAAGATTTTATTTATTTGACAGAGAGAAACACAGCGAGAGAGGGAACACAAGCAGGGGGAGTGAAAGAGGGAGAAGCAGGCTTCCCGCCGAGCAGGCAGCCCAATGTGGGACTCGATCCCGGGTCTCCGGGATCATGACCTGAGCCGAAGGCAGTTGCTTAACCAACTGAGCCACCTAGGTGCCCCTCACTGTTTTTTTTTACAGCTCACTATTAAAGATTAAAAGATAGACTCTATGAAAGGAAGAATGCAAATTTTCTTCATTGTCCTTTCTTCAATTCCTCTCACAGTACCACCTTATGACAGTTAGAAGGGCAAAGATTAACAAGGCAGGAAGCAACTAATGTTGGAGAGGCCGCGGAGAAAGGGTAACCCTCTTACACTCTTGATAGGAATGCAAGCTGGTGTAGCCACTTTGGAAAAGTGTGGAGGTTCCTCTAAAAATTAAAAATAGAGCTACCCTATGACCCAGCAATTGCGCTACTAGGTATTTACCCCAAAGGTACAGATGTAGTGAAAGTAAGGGTCATATGTTCATAGCAGCAATGGCCACAATAAGCAAACTGTGGAAAGAGCCAAGATGCCCTTCAACAGATGAATGGATAAAGAAGATGTGGTCCATATATACAATGGAATATTACTCAGCCATCAGAAAGGATGAATACCCAACTTTTGCATCAGTATGTCTGGGACTAGAGGAGATTATGCAGAGTGAAATAAGTCAAGCAGAGAAAGTCAATTATTGTATGGTTTCCTTATTTGTGGAACATAAAGAAGAACATGGAGGACACTAGGAGAAGGAAGGAAAAAATGAAGGGGAGAAATTGGAGAGGGAGATGAACCATGAGAGACTGTGGACTCTGAGAAACAACCTCAGGGTTTCAGGGGGATGCGGTGGGGGGATGGGATGGTCTGCTGATGGGTATTAGTGGAACACGGATTGCATGGAGCACTGGGTGTTATATGTAAACAATAAATCTTAGAACACTACATCAAAAACTAATGATGTACTGTATGGTGACTAACATAACATAATAATAATAATACCAACAGACAAAAGACATCTGTTTAGTGTTTCAAAAATGTTTGCTTAATGGTTTTCTATAGTTTATGTAAAAGAATGTTCAAATGTCCCATGTTGGGATTCAAGGAAACATACACTCTTTTTAATTTTCTTCTTCCCTTCTGCAACAACCATCCAGTGCAGCATTCTAGAATGGGAGAGGTCAGTTGTGTCATCACCGTATGTCCAACTGATGTATAACAGACTGTTGAAATATTCCACAGATGTGATTTCTGGAGCAACGGGGGCTATGAGGAAAGAAAGAGTCGCACTTTAGTTTGAGACTACTGATAATGAGAGCACTTCTCAGCAGAGCAGGAAATCTCATGTAGAGTTAAGGTAGAGAATTAAAGGTCACACCATTCGATGGTCCTGGGGATCCCTGGACCTCTCAGTAGTATGGCCAAGGTTGGTGGTAAATGGCGGATACTTGTTTCCTTGGACCCCACCTTGTATGGCTCGGACATGAGGCAACCAGACCCATCCCTACCTGAGGATATCGGGTCTTTTATACCAATTTCACAATTACAAGATTCCTGAAATGTTCAGTTCTTTGATTATGTTTGCTGCACCAATAAATTAATAGTATAAGGCATGGCTGAACTTATTTTCCAAGAGTACTGAAAAATTTGGGGTCCTATAAAAGTAAATTTTTCATTGTGGTGCAGCCAAGGTGTTTTTGGAAATAAAGAACAGTAGGGTCAATACTTAGGAGGACAGGAAATAATTATTGTTTCTATAAAATAACAAGGGAGTATCACTGATCGTGTCTAATCAGTGCTTTGCAAAAACTGGGCTCGTCATAAACATTTCTAAAGCAAGTAGTAAGGGAAGGAAGGAAGGACTCTTTGCTAAATTCTGAGTCCATTGATTTTTAAATTTTTCTTACACATTTAAATTTAAGGTTTTATGAATAGTGAGGAGAGTTTATTACACGCTTTATGACACATGAGCTCTGAAAGCGTATTTTAATTATTTTTTAAACTAGTTGATAATTCTGAGGATTTTAGGAAACATAGTTGAATGTAAAGTCCATGTGCATGTTGGTTTGAAGACAAGGTGTTCCATTCAGAGAGACAGCACAAAACCAGCTGAAATATTTGGAGAAGAATTTCCATAAACCATGAAGGTTCATTTTCCTCAAGATACTACTAGTATTCATAAAAAGCACTTATAACTATGCTTTCAAGAACAATGATTCGGTGAAGAGGTTTGTAATACATAGAGTAAAAAGCATTTCTGTTTCGGGACACCTTGGTGGCTCAGTTGCTTAAGTGTCTGTCTTTGGCTCAGGTCATGATCCTAGGACCCTGGGATCGAGCCCCATGTCAGGCTTCCGACTCAGCGGGGAGCCTGCTTCTCCCTTTCCCTGTGCTCTTTCTCCCTACTTTGCTCGTTCTCTCTCTCAAACAGATAAATAAAATCTTAAAAAAATTCTGTTTCATGTGAAATTAGAGTAATATTTCTATATGTTTTGACAATAAAATCTTGAAATACCAATAATGTATCTAGCAAGTAACACAAACCTGCATCTTATCTCAGAATAGTCTAATAAAGAGAATAATACCTTTGGCTTCCTTTCTCTTAATATATTTCTGTGTACTTCATTATACATATGTATCTATACTTATATTTCTTCAAAGGGTATTTTCTCATGTCTTAATTCTAGTAAGGACAAGAGATGTATATAAAATTGTGAACCCAGAAGTGTATAGCTCCCTCCTCACAGGTAGTAACCAAGTCCTCAAGATTTTTATCTGTACTGTCACTTTAAAATGCAGCATATTGCTGAAAGGCCACAAGATGTCACTATTTGTTTATTAAACATTATCTGGTACCCTAGCATAATTACTCTGCATTTGACTTGCAGACAACTTTGCAGACAAAGTTGCCTAACAAAGACAGGGGACCTGAGAGCCTAATAAATCACACCTATTCAGACAGATACTTTATTCTTTTTTTTTTTTTTTAAGATTTTATTTATTTGACAGAGAGAAACATAGCCAGAGAGGGAACACAAGCAGGGGGAGTGAGAGAGGAAGAAGCAGACCTCCCGCCAAGCAGGGAGCCAGATGTGGGACTTGATCCCGGGGTCTCCGGGATCATGACCTGAGCCTAAGGCAGTCGCTTAACCAACTGAGCCACCCAGGTGCCCCCAGATACTTTATTCTTACATCCTTTTATATCATCACAATTTGGAATTTTGCCTCACAATTGAAAGCGGACGTAACAGAAGCATGCTATCCTTGTTTGCTTTCAACTTGAAATGGGGAGAAAAACAAAACAAGACAAGGCTAAATTTTCAACTGGGTTTTAAAAATACGTATAAAAATAAAAGTCAGCCAGCAGATATATTTTAATAGTAATTTATATTACACAGTTTCATTCTCACTACCTGTGAGATTCTTATGTCCATTTTAGAGATGTGAGAATTGAGACTGTCTCTGAGACATGTCTGATGAGACCATGAACTGCCAGGGTCAGTGTGACTTAGTAGATTGTCCCAGGAAAGGATAAGAAATTCCCAGAGATCAATTTATTGGAGACAATAGACAGCTCACCTAAGCAAGTAGCTTATAACTGTCCAGATCTGCTAGGCACAAAACCTTGGCCAGATCTTTGTTGCCAGGTTTGAAAGGCACCCTCCAACCATTTGAGGCCAGAACTCCAAATCCTGTTAATTTTTCATTTCTGTTCTGCCCCTTCAGTAACACTGCAAAGAGCCTATCAAGGCAGGTTCCTGCCTTATTGCAGTGAGTTCTAATACAAGTGGTGTTGTTTTATTAGCCTGTTGTTAGGTAGTATTTTGAATTCTGCCAATGAGAAAAGAGAAGTCCAAGATCATTGAGATAATTTGCTCAGAGTGCAACAGCTAGAGAACTTTGCAAAGCTTGGTCTGCTCAATCAAGAGTTCAGATGCAAAGTTTGGGCTTTTTCCAGACATCTGCTCTATCTGAGAATGAAAGAGTATTCTCAGAGAGGCATGTCAATAAAGTTAAGCTGAATGAATTATCTATACAGTAAAATTTCATTAAAATTAAGTACACAATTATTAATATAGTCAAGAAGACAGTACTTGTCATATCATTGGGATTTTCTAACTTTTTGGTATCTTTTCACTTTTTTAATCTAGTATTACTGTTAGCATATGGAATATGGGGAGCTCTAGACATTGGCTAGGAAAGGAAGGAGATGTACGATATACTGATAGTGTAAGAATTCAACGGTTAACTTCTTTTTAAGTAATCTCAACACCCAACATACGGCTTGAACTCATAGCTCCAAGATCAAAAATCGCACACTCAACCAACTGAGACAGCCAAGCACCCCCACATGATTAATTTCTTTTCATTTTCTTTCATTTTGATAAAGTTTGATAGACTAAAACTGAATGTCCTGAGAAGAAAGTATTTTGCTAACATTATTTTTCATCTAGGCATGTTTTTCTCATTTCTTCTCTTAATATAACACTAATAATAGCCTTGTAGTCCAACCAGAAATTCCTGAAAAATCTTAGTTCAAATAGGGTTCCAAAAGGGTTAGTGTTTTTTTGATGAATTTCCCCTTTCTGTTGCCATCTCTGACCCCCTCTGCTATCTCTGCTATATGCTAATGAGCTAACACTTGCTTAAGTGTTCAAACTTTGTGCCATTTATTTCACTAAGTAATGCATATATATATATATATATCGTTATTTTTTTTTAGAGAGGGAGAGAAAGTGGGGGGGGGGCAGTGAAGGGAAGGGCAGAGGGGAGTAGAGGGAGAGAGAGAATCCCAGGCGGTTTCCATGCCCAGAGTGGAGCCTAATCCAGGGCTTGATCTCGCAACCCTGAGATCATGACCTGACCTCAAATCAAGAGTAGGATGCCTAACCGGCTGAGCCACTCAGGTGTCCCCTAAGTGACATATTTAAATGGAAAAGAATAATAGATACCATTTCCATATCCATTTTACACTTAAAAAAACCCTGAGGCTTAGGCAAGTTAATGTGCATGGGTTGCATGGAGTTGGTGGCAGATGCGTGATTCAAATCCAGGTCCTCCTGTCACCAAAGCCTATTTTCACTGCTGCAATGGACAGCACTGCCATCAGCCTGTGACCTTAAAAATGACTTAAGTAATAAGGAGATGGAGGCACTCCAGCAAATATAATCATCAAGTGGGTACAATCCACTCATCTCAGTGTGAAGCTGAAAGCGCTGCTACAACTCTATTCTCATCAATTCTGAATGGGGCACATAAATAAAGGACGGGGACTCAGGATAAAAATACATTTTAATTCTTAAAGACTATCATTTAAACAAATAATGAATTTTCAGAACCAAGCGTACTGTCGTCTGTGAAACTGATGCTCCATCAGTGCCTGGTGAACAACTTGAACTTTCTGGAGGTGCATCTCTTCAGAAACTCCTTGAAACAGTCCTCTCTCCCCCTGGAAGCAGTTCCCCCTCGCCACTCACCCGTTATGAAGCTGACGGTGGAACTGTCACAGCAGCTCAATTCCGGGTCTCCCCATGTTACCATGGTAACTCGAAAGTTGTAGTACCATGCTGGCAACAGATTGGCTATCCTCTAAAAAGAGCAAGGAGACAAAGGACTAAGGGAAAAAAATCATATTTTTGGAATCAACTTATTTTTATTAGGTCATGAAAATAATAAGTAATCTTTATTCTTATTTCTGTGCCTTTTCGTAGTTCTCAAATTTTCCATTAAAAATTCCTTCTGGGGGGGTCCTGGGTGGCTCAGTCATTAAGCATCTGCCTTCAGCTCAGGTCATGATTACAGGGTCCCAGGATCGAGCCTCGCGTTGGGCTCCCTGCTCAGCGGGAAGCCTGCTTCTCCCTCTCTCACTCCCCCTGCTTGTGTTCCCTCTCTAGCTGTGTTTCTCTCTGTCAAATAAAAAAATAAAATCTTTTAAAAAATTCCTTCTGGACTGAGGTAAGGTGTCAATAGAATGATATGTAAACATAATTTTTAAAAGATTTTATTTACTTATTTTTGAAAGAGAGAGAAAGAGAGAAAGCACAAGCAGAGGGGAGAGGTAGAGGGAGAAAAAGGCTCTCCGCTGAGCAGGGATCCCGACATGGGACTCAATCCCAGGACCCTGGGATCATGACCTGAACTGAAGGCAGATGCTTAACTGACTGAGTCACCCAGGTGCCCTACAAACATAACTTTAAAAAAGTCACTCATAGGTATAGAGTCAAATATCTCCAGTATTGGCTTTGTTTTGCAGTTTCCTAGGTTGTCTTACCCATGTGGAGTAGTACTAATTTGCAAGTGACTGTACATATGTATCTACCTATTTCTAAGAAAATTGGCCTCTTACCACTCTGTAATTTCCCAATTTGGACTATAAGCATGTGTCCTTGTTGGGAGGCAAATACGAGCTTCGTTAGCTGGATAGAGTGCCGCTGTGTATGTACTTCCTGTGTGACCTGTAGAAACCTGCGTCTTAGAAATTATCCCAGTCTCAGAAAGAGCAACCTTTACCAGCTCACTTGAAAAGCATCTTCTAGTGGCCTGACATGAGAGGTATTTAACCGATGTGTGGAAGTTAAGAATAGTCATCATTAGAGTTGAATGTTGCCAACTCATTATTGAATGACTAAAGGAAATTTTTTTGTGTTTTCCTCCTCAGGAGCAGAGAGAAACAATAAGCACTTGAGAGCTCTTCTAGAACGTGAATACTCTCAATTACAGGGGAAAGCTCGAGTCAAATAATTATTTCTCTCCCTCTCTCTTTCTCTCTCAATCTCTCCCCAAAACAAAAATAGTCCAGAAAGCAAAACGACTAGAAAACTCTTGAAAGTAGCAAGCCCCCCCTGTGTATCTACAGGTGACTTTTTTGGATACATTTGGTATGGAAAGCCACGTCTCTTTACACAGGGAACTATGACAGCTACTTACCACAGAGGCAGTCAAAGAGACAGTCGCTGCGATTTCATAGTACGTCGTCCACTCTGATGTCATTGTGGCAGGGTTGAAATAAAACATTTCAACCACGTATTTTCTGAACACTCCTAAGTAAGGTCTGCTCCAGCTCAGAACCACTGCTGTAGGACCCAAGGGGTAGAGCATCAAATCCTTGATCCCTGTTGGAACTAAGAAGTGGGAGGGATGAAAAAGAAAGAAAAAGGGTCAAGAAGGAATGTTTACTATCTTAGCAATGGCTTCAAACTTCTTAATAGCTAGAGTTTCTGCTCTTTCATACAATCATTGAATAAATCATATTTGCCTCTGATGTTATTTTTCCTGAGTCGTAGATGCTAATGATATCTTCCTGGTATTATTCCTCTGGAGGGAGAATATTGGGTGAATAATTATGGTCCCCCCCAAATAGGACAATAATGACTAGGACCTGGGCATTGGACCCCTACCCCCACAGCAGTACTCTGATAAAGTTATTCTTGAGGTTAGCAGCTTACCGATAGCAAATGTGACAGGATCTGAAGGTGGTCCAATCAAAGGGCCTTTTCTTAGGTACATCACGACCTGGTACTGGGCACCGGGAACCAGATTTTCAATAATAGATTTGCTTGAGTTCACCTTTTAGAGCAAACAGCCGATATGATTGGTTTAGAGCTGGGTTTTCACAATGAGACACAATAGCTGACATCATATTTGAGGACATCTGTGGAGCCACAGATGCCTTTGCTCCTTCTGGGGAAGGTCAGGTTTTAGAATTAGGATGATTTATAGTTTACGTGAAGGGAACCCAGAACATTCAAATTCTATGGCCAGATTTAATAAGCCCCGTGAACTACTTTATACCCATCAATGTCAATTTTAACTGGGTACACTGGAGACACATCAGCCTCTAACCATAATCAAATCAGCAATACCATCAGGGGAGTCTGACATCCTAAACGGGAATGTCAGCTAAAAGCATACGAAGATCAGTGCAGCAATGTCTTCAGTGCCTCGTCACTTAGAAGCATATAATATCTAATTATAGAGATGGAAATGACCTCAGAGATTATCTGCTCTGAATTTCTCATTTAACAGATCAAGAAAGTAAAGCCAGGAAATGGCCAAGGTCACATATTTAGATTAAGCACCAGGACTGGGAGCCTAGTGTTGTGACCTCCATGGGCTGCTCGGGCAAGTCACGGGACTAAGCGTGCAGGGACAGCAGTAAGTGCGTCTCTAGGCTATTGTGACCCCATAAAATAATGTTGTAGGAAACGTGTCTCATTCAGATGAGCTCTTCTTTGATGTTCTTAAAAAAGAAAAGATAACTTTTGGTTTGATAACAAAGGCAATATAGAGAACAATAGAACAGAGAGATGAATGAAATATTCTTACTAAGGTTAAGTGTTGGTGTTCATGAGGGATGGATGTTTTAGTGTACAGGTCAAGAAGTGTGTGATGTTGACCGTTAGTACCTCTAATGTTGACGGCAGTCTTGCTTAGTAGAAAGAACACAGGCTTTCTATTCAGACTGCCTGAAGTCAAACCCTGACTCTACGCCCTTGTAAGCATGGAAATTTATCTATAATTTATTTCTAATTCTTACCTTGGCTTCTTGATTGGTAAACTACAGATAATCCTATTCTATACCTCAAAGAGTGGCAAGGATGCTCAGACTAGAGTATCAATAAAGTTAACTCACTACTAAGCAGCTTTTTTGGCCTCTAGCATACATAATATAAAATTGCTGTGGAAAGAAGCATAAATCCATGAAGAATAGTATTGCTGACAGCTTACCTATGCTGTAAGGGTTTTGTAAATTAAGCTTCATTATGATTTTAAGAAGAAACACAGAACTGGTGATATACTATGAATTTTAAAGCTTTCCAATACCAGAAACTGATTCTATATGATACAGTTTGTGTCATTTGAATTGGTAGAACTTGCTCTAAATGTAAGTGGGAGAAGCTGGCACACCATAATTTTTTTTTTTTTTACCAATAACTTAAGCAAAATAAAATTAAGTTGAATGAATACGTCAGCATTTCCCTCCTTTCCTTCCTATCTATACCCATATGGGAAATTTTTTGCCCATGTTTTAAAGGTGAATTCTGCTGAAAGCCATCTAGGCAAAGTTAGCCAACTCTCCTCATCACATAGAGCATTTCCTGAAGAGACAAACTATGCACAAGCTACATATGTTGTGCAAAACTAAGTAATGCTCTCTTATTTCTTTAAGATCAGTTTTTACATGATAAAACTAATAATGCTCATTGTCGAAATTACTCACACAGTAGAGGAACAAATGAAGTAAACTGGCAATTTTTCTTCCCTCCTCCCCTCATTTCCAACATTTTAGCGGGCAATCTTCCAGACCCTCCCTGATACATATATACATAAATAATATGATATTGAATCATATACATGTTACATTATTAACATTGCTCTGAACCTTTCTTTAAAACTTAACAACACATCCTAGACAGATAGGTATCCCCATGGATGTTAACTTAGCTCTTTAATCACTCATTTAGAATATTTAAAATAACAGGACAGAAAAAGTGTAGACTGCTTTAGGGTGACGATAAAGTTTCTTTTGTTGGATAATATTTTAAGCAAGTAATTGATTCGGATCATTAAATGACTATGTAAAATCAGAGCCACTTAAATATGCCATCATATTTAATACCCTGAAGGTATCATGCTAGTGAAATAAGTTGGAGAAAGAGAAATACTATATGATTTCACTATGTGGAATCTAAAATGCAAAACAAATAAACAAACAATAAAACCCTCATAAGTATGGGGAAGAGAATGGTGATTGCCAGAGGGGAGGGGTTTTGGGAGATAGATGATTTGGGTAAAGGGAGTCAAGAGGTACAAATTTCCAGTTATTAAATAAACAGGACATGGGGATGTATGTACAGCTTGGTAACTACTGTCAATAATACTATGTTGCATATTTGGAAAGTGCTAAGAGATTACATCTTAAAAGAGCTCATTATAAGAAAAAAAAATTTGTGGGGTGGAGCAAGATGGCAGAGGTGTGGGAGACCTCAATATCATCAGGTCCCAGGAATTCAGCTAGATGGTTGTCAAACAGTCAGAACACCTACAGACTCAGTGGGGACCAGAGAGAAGAGCAGCAAGTCTACGAACAGCAAAGTGATCACTTTCTGGAAGGTAGAATGTGTGGAGAAGTGAATGGGAGGCAACACTCGAGAGGATGGAGTGCAGGGGGAGGGGCCGGCTCCCAGCCAGAAGTAGAGCAGCAGGGCACAAAATGGGAACTTTTAGAAGTCCGCTCCACTGAGGGATGTTGCCTCAGAGGCTAAGTGGATGGTGGAATCTTTGCTGGGACAGTGTGGTCTCAGGACCCTCAGGGTCACAGAAGGACCAGGGATGCCTGAGCACAGCAGAGCTCCCAGGTATCAGAGCAGGGAAGCCAGCTGCATAGATGGAGCCGAGGAGGGGGCTCTCAGCTCGGGCTTACCTTAAACATGATCCGAGGCACAGTCGGGCCACTGACCTTTAAAGCAGGGACCCCACCCGTGGCAGATCAGGGAAATCCCCTACCTTCCTCCTCTCGGAGGAGTAGCACCAGTGCACTGCAGGAATCTGCCAGGTTTGGAGACTCCAAACAGGTCTGAGTGCCAGATATAGAAATGCTCGATCATAGGCCAGGTGAGCATGGAGTGCAGCTGGAGACCAGGGCCACAGGCATGATTGCCTTCTTTTCTCTGGGGGTGCACTGAGGAGTGAGGCCCTGAGTTCTCAGCTCCAGGTCAGAGATTGGGAGGCCGCCATTTTTATTCTCCTCCTCCAAAGCTAAACAGAAAGCGTTTAGGGACGAAAGCTCCCTAGAGTGAACCCGAGTAGATTGCTTAGCCTGGCCCCTGGCAAGGGCAGTGCAATTCCATCTGGGGCAAAGGCATCTGAGAATCACTGCAACAGGTGCCTCCCCCAGAAGATCAGCAAGAGCATCCAGCCAAGACCAACTTCACAAATCAATGAGAATTTTGAGACTCCAGAACTATGGGAATGCAGCACATAGAATTCATGGCTTTTCCCCCATGATTCCTTAGTTTTTCAAAGTTAAATTTTTTAGATTTTATTTTATTCTTATTCTACTTTTTAAAATTTTTTCCTCTTTTCTATTTTAACATTTTAAAACTATTTTATCTTATCAATATCTTTTAAAAATATTTTAAAATTTTCATTGTTATAATCATATTCTATCCCTTCATTGTATTTATTTTTTGTATACATATACATTTTTCTTTCTTTAAAATTTGGGGATATAATTTCTTCTAACAGATCAAAATATAACCAAACTCTAGCATATGGCTTTGATCTAGTCTCTAGCCTGATCATAATCTCTCCTTTTTTTTTCCTCTTTTTTCAAACCATTTCTTATCTTCTCAATTCCTTTTTTAGAATCTTTTAAAATTTACATCTTTATATTCATATTCTATCCCTTTATTATGTTTACATATATATTTTTTTTTCTTTCTTACAATTGTGGGAGGCAGTTTCTTCTAACAGAGCAAAATACACCTGAAGTCAAGTGTGTGATTCTGTTATTCACCAGTCTAATTATATATGTATATAATTATATAATTATATAATTATACATATATATATATATTTTTCTTCTTCTTCTTCTTCTTCTTCTTCTTCTTCTTCTTCTTCTTCTTCTGCTTTTTTTTTTTCTTTCTCCTATCTTATCCTCCCAGTTTTGGGTCTCTTCTGATTTGGTTAGTGCTTATTTTTCTGGGGTCGTCACTACCCTTTTAGTATTTTGTTCTCTCATTCATCTATCCTTATCTGGATGGAATGACAAAGTAGAAAAACTCACCTCAAAAGAAAAGAACAAGAGGCAGTACTGATGGCTAGGGACCTAACCAATAGGGACATTAATAATATGTCAGAACCAGAATAATGATTATCAAGATATAGCTGGGATTGGAAAAAATCATAGAAGATATTAGAGAATCACTTTTTGAAGAAATAAAAGAACTAAAATATAACCAAGTTGAAATCAAAAAATCTATTAATGAAGTGCTATTAAAAAATGGAGGCTTTATGGCTAGGATAAATAAGGCAGAAGAGAGAATTGGTGACATAGAAGACAAAATAGTGGATAATAAAGAAGCTGAGAGAAGAGAGATAAGCAATTACCAAGAGGGGAGGGACCAAGAGGGGAGAATGTGAGAGATAAGTGATACCATAAGACAAAACAATATTAGAATAATTGGGATCCCAGAAGAAGAAGAAAGACAAAGAGAGGCAAAAGGTATATTGGAGCAAATTATAGCAGAGAATTTCCTTAATTTGTTGAAGGGAACAAGCATCAAAATCCAGGAGGCACAGAGAACACCCCTCAAAGTCAATAAAAATAGGTTAAAACCCTGTCATCTAATAGTTAAACTTACAAGTCTCAGTGACAAAGAGAAAATCCTGAAAGCAGCTCGGGACAAGACACTGTAACTTACAATTATAGAAATACTAGATTGGCAGCAGACCTATCCACAGAGACGTGGCAGGCCAAAAAGGGCTGGCATGATATATTCAAGGCACTAAATGAGAAAAAAATATGCAGCCAAGAATACTATATCTAGCTAGGCTGTTACTGAAAATAGAAGGAGAGATAAAAAGCTTCCAGGACAAAAACAACAATAACAGCAACAACAACAACAAAAACAAAAAAACAAAACTAAAAGGATTTGCAAACACCAAACCAGCCCTACAGAAAATATTGAAAGGGGTCCTCTAAGCAAAGAGAGAGCCTAAAAGTAACAAATCAGAAAGAAACAAAACAGTCACCTTAAAGGCAATACAGTGACACTAAATTCATATATTTCAATAGTTACCCTGAATGTAAATGGGCTAAATGCCCCAATCAAAAGACACAGGGTATCAGAATGGATTAAAAAAACAAGACCCATCGGGCACCTGGATGGCTCAGTTGGTTAAGCGACTGCCTTTGGCTCAGGTTATGATCCTGGAGACCCGGGATCCAGTCCTACATTGGGCTCCCTGCTCGGCGGGAAGCCTGCTTCTCCCTCTCTCACTCCCCATGCTTGTGTTCCCTCTCTGGCTGTGTTTCTCTCTGTCAAATAAATAAAGTCTTTAAAAAACAAAACAAAACAAAACAAAACAAGATCCATCAATATGCTATCTCCAAGAAACTCATTTTAGACCCAAGGACACCTCCAGATTTAAAGTGAGGGGGTGGAAAACAATTTACCATGCTAATGGATATCAAATGAAAGCTGGGGTGGCAATCCTTATATCAGACAAATTATATTTTAAGCCAAAGACTATAATAAGACATGAGGAAGGGCACTATATCATACTTCAGGGGTCTGTCCAACAAGAAGATCTAGCAGTTATAAATATCGATGCCCCTAACATGGGAACCAATTATATAAATAAATTAATAACTAAATCAAAGAAACACATCGACAATAATACAATAATAGTAGGGAACTTTAACACCCCCCCTCACTGAAATGGACAGATCATCTAAGCAAAAGATCAACAAGGAAATAAAAGCTTTAAATGACACACTGGATCAGATGGACATCACAGATCTATTCAGAACACTCCAATCCAAAGCAATAGAATACACATTCTTCTCTAGTGCACATGGAACATTCTCCAGAATAGATCACACACTGGGTCACAAATCAGATCTCAACCAGCTCCAAAAGACTGGGATCATTCCCTGAATATTTTCAGACCACAATGCTTTGAAACTAGAACTTAACCACAAGAGATATGTTGGAAAGATCTGAAATACATGGAGGCTAAAGGGTATTCTCTTAAAGAATAAATGGATCAACCAGGAAATTAAAGAATTTTAAAAAGTCATGGAAACAAATGAAAATGAAAACACAACTGTTCAAAATCTTTGGGACACAGCAAAAGCGGTCCTGAGAGGAAAGTATATAGTAATACGAGACTTTCTCAAGAAACAAGAAATATACAACCTAACCGTACACCTAAAGGAGTGGGAGAAAGAATAGCAAATAATGCCTAAAACCAGCAGAAGAAGAGAATAATAAAGATCAGAGCAGAAATCAATGAAATAGAAACCAAAAGAACAGTAGAACAGATTAATGAAACTAGGAGCTGGTTCTTTGAAAGAATTAATAAGATTGATAAACCCCTGGCCAGACTTAACCAAAGAAAAGAGAAAGGACCTAAATAAATAAAATCATGAATGAAAGAGGAGCGATCACAACCAACACCAAAGAAATACAATGGGAAGTAGGGTAAATTGGGGAAGGAAAGGAAACATAAGAGACTTTGGACTCAGAAACAAGCTGAGGGTCTTGCAGGGGAAGGTAGGAGGATGGGTAATCCTGGTGGTGGGTACTGAAGGCACGTATTTCATGGCACACTGGGTGTGGGGTATAAATAAGAAATCTTGGAACACTGAAAATAAATAAATAAATTAATTAATTTTAAAAAATTAAAAAAAAAGAAATACAATTATAAGAACATACTATGAGCAGCTATACACAAACAAATTTGACAGTCTTGAAGAAATGGATGCATTCCTAGACACATATAAACCACCAAAACTGAACCAGAAAGAAATAGATAACCTGAACAGACCCATAACAAGAAAGGAGGTTGAAGCAGTCATCAAAAATCTTCCAACAAAAAGAGCCTAAGGCCAGATGGCTTTTCAGGGGCATTCTACCAAACATTTAAAGAAGAATTAATACTGTTTCTCCTGAAACTGTTCCAAAAAATAGAAATGGAAGAAAAACTTTCAAACTCATTTTATGAGGCCAGCATGACCTTGACCAAAACAAGACAAAGACCCCATCAAAAAGGAGAATTACCGACCAATATCCCTGATAAATATGGATATAAAAATTCTCACCAAAATACTAGCCAATAGGAATCCAACAATACATTAAAAGGATTATTCACCATGACCAAGTGGGATTTATTCCTGGGCTGCAAGGTTGATTCAACATCTGCAAATCAATTAATGTGATATAATACATTAATAAAAGGAAGAATAAGAAATATATTATACTCTTAATAGATGCTGGAAAAGCATTTGACAAAGTACAGCATCCTTTCTTGAGCAAAACTCTTCACATGTAAGGATAGAGGGTACATACCTCAATATCATCAAAGCCATCTATGAAAAACTCACAGCAAATATCACTCTCAATGGGGAAAAACAGAGCTTTTCCCCTAAGGTCAGGAACATGGCAGGGTTGTCCACTATCACCACTGCTATTCAACATAGTACTAGAAGTCCCAGTCTCAGCAATCAGACAACAAAAAGAAATAAAAGGCATCTGAATAATCAAAGGAGAAGTCAAACTCTCACTCTTTGTAGATGATATGATAGCTTATGTGAGACCAAAAAGATATCACTCCAAAACTGCTAGAACTCATACAAGAATTCAGTAAAGTGTCAGGATATATTAGTTGCATTTCTATACACCAAGAGCAAGACAGAAGAAAGAGAAATTAAGGAGTCAATCCCATTTACAATTGCACACAAAACCATAAGATACCTAGGAATAAACCTAACCAAAGAGGTAAAGAATCTGTACTCAGAAAACTATAGAGTACTCATGAAAGATATTGAGGAAGACCCAAAGAAATGGAGAAACGTTCCATGCTCATGGATTGGAAGAACAAATATTGTGAAAATGTCTATGCCACCTAGAGAAATCTAAACATTTAGTGCAACCCTTATCAAAATACCATCAACTTTTTTCAAAGAAATGTAACAAATAATCCTAACATTTATATGGAACCAGAAAAGACTCCAAATAGCCAGAAGAATGTTGAAAAGAAAATGAAAGTTGGTGGTATCACAATTCCAGACTTCAAGCTCTATTACAAAGCTGTAATTATCAAGACAGTATGTATTAGTACAAAAACAGACACATAGATCCATGAAACAGAATAGAGACCTCAGAAATGGACCCTCAAATCTACGGTCAACTAATCTTCGACAAAGCAGGAAGGAATGTCCAATGGAAAAAAGATAATCTTTTCAACAAATGGTGTTGGGAAAATAGGACAGCCACATGGAGAAGAATGGAACTGGGCCATTTCCTTGTACCACACACAAAAATAGACTCAAAATGGATGAAAGACCTTAACTTGAGACAGGAATCCATCAAAATCCTTGAGGAGAACACAATCAGCAACCTTAGCCACACCAACTTCTTCCTATGAAATCACCAAAGGCAAGGGAAGCAAGGGCAAAAACGAACTATTGGGACTTCATCAAGATAAAAAAACTTTTGCACAGCAAAGGAAGCAGTCAACAAAACCAAAAGACAACTGACAGAATGGGAGAAAATATTTGCAAATGACATATCAGATAAAGGGTTAGTATCCAAAAATCTATAAGGAACTTATCAAACTCTACACCTAAAGAACAAATAATTCAATCAAGAAATGGGCAGAAGACATGAACAGATGTTTCTCCAACGAAGACATCCAAATGGCCAACAGACACATGAAAAAGTGCTCAACATCACTCGGCATCAGGAAAATACAAATCAAAACCACAGTGAGATACCACCCCACACCAGTCAGAATGGCTAAAATTAACCTGCTAGGGAATGACAGATGTCATTGACAGATGTCAATGGCAAGGATGTGGAGAAAGGGGAACCATCCTATTGTATTGGTGGGAATGCAAGCTGGTGCAGCCAGTCTGGAAAACAGTATGGAGATTCCTCAAAAAGTTGAAAATAGAAATACACAGTACCCAGCAATCTCACTACTGGGTATTTACCCTAAAGGTACAAAGGTAGTGATTTGAAGGGGCATGTGCACCTGAATGTTTATAGCAGAAATGTCCACAATAGTCAAACTATGGAGAGAGACTAGATGTCCATCAACAGATGAATGGATAAAGAAGATGTGGTGTGTATATATATATATATATATATATATATATATATATATATATATATATATAATGGAATACTATGCAGCCATCAAAAATCTGAAATCTTGCCATTTGCAATGATGTGGCTGGAACTAGAAGGTATTATGCTGAGCAAAATAAGTCAATCAGAGAAAGACAATTATCCTATGATCTCACTCATATGTGGAATTTAAAAACAAAAGGAGCATAAGGGAAGAGAGAAAAAAAATGAAACCAAATGAAACCAGAGAGGGAGATAAACCATAAGAGACTCTTAATCTCATATAACTGAGGGTTGCTGGAGGGGAGGGGCGTGAGAGTCATGGGGTGGCTGTCCTCAATGGACATTGAGGTGGGTATGTGCTATCGTGAGAAAAAAAATAAGTAAAATTAAATTAAAAAACAAACAAACTCCCTAAAACCTTCTGCTTGGTTGTCTGCTCCCCTGGGAAAAGATTTTCTGGCCAGTTTCCAAATCTTCTTGCCCCAGTCCACATCTACTGCTGCCTAGTTCTTTCTTTCCGTGAATTCATAGGGCCTCTTGATCAGTTACTTTTAGCCTAGGCCTTATTTATACTCTGCAGTAATTGCATGCTCACTTGTGCATTGTTCTCACTAGATTATAAACTCTGCCCGAGGCACATACAGAGAAATTATGTAGAATCCCAGCATCTATCCTGTCCCAGTACCTGGCACATCATAGGTGTCTTGAGTGAGGTGTGAAACTAAAAGGAAGATGCTAGTGCTCAGAGGGGGAGGGAAAAAGACTGTAACTGAAGAACCACACACATTCATTTCCTGCTCACAGTACCCCCCAGAGAGAACCTCTCCCTCCCACCCCCCAGCTTCTTGCAATGGCCTCTTGGTTCCACCTGCATGTCTGGGCTGCAGGATGTGAATGAGTGAGCCCTTCAGCGTTTGCCCCTGTTCCTTTACCTGAGTGCAGTACTGCTTTTCTAGCCGCTGGCTCTCCTTCTGTTTCTGGCAGGTGAGTGAAACCACAGACACGATGGTGCCATTGTAGTTCTCCTGGGAAGACGTCCAGGACATCAATGCAGTTGTTGAGCTTAGAACGTGGACACTCACATGCTGGGGCTTCTCAGTCAGTTCTTCGATCCACTCTCCTGAAGGACCTGAACATTGCAAATAAGAGCACAAGGATGTTTCATGCTGAGCTGGTGGAGATAAAAGAGTGGCGCTTTAAAAGTTGTGATGTTTTTCTTTTGCCCTTACACGGAGAGTCAAAGTTAGACCGGTGGCTCGATGGGCATGGCTCTCTGCCCCCTGCTTCTGAGGTTATTGCAGTAAACTCTTCACCAGAGAGAATCAGCTTCTCTTTCAATGCAGAGTGGGTGTGGAACTGGGGACATTTCATCCTCCAGTGTTTAGAATCCCTCTGCTATTAGGATCTTCGGTCTCTAGAAATAATGACCTTGAGGTTCAAACTAACCTCGAGCGCCATCATGTGAAAAGATTTTAAATTTGGTGGCAGCGGGATCAAAGAGGACAGGTGTGACTATACTGAGAGAAGAAATAGGCAACAACTTGGCTCAGTCACAGAAGCTGCCTGAGATCGCGGTCATAATTTGAGGGACACGGTGGGTTCCTCATTATAAAGTATCTCGTCAGAAGTGCCTATCATTACCTTTGTTCTCTTAAATTTCTAAAGTGGTTATTAACACCGTGCCTGACACATAGTAAGGACTCGAAAAGTGTTGAGGTGTTATTTTCTACAGAAATTCCTTGTTGAAATGCACATGTACAACTTTCCTTTATGTGCTTCAGATATACTTCTCAGTGTCTTAATAGGGAGCTGTATTCCTGGGCTGGGGTCCAGGGAGGAGAAAGGAGCAAGTGGCTCTCCCCGAGAGAGCTGTCTCAGGCTTACAGCCAATGGGGTCAGGGAGAAAAAGACAATAATAGTGATGGCAAAGGGATAGAGCATTCCGCATGTCCTAGACTCTGTGTTAGGCTTGTATATGTTTACGTATGTTAATCCTATTAATTTCCATAACAGACCTATGAGATAAGTACAAGTATTAATCCTACTCTCCGATGAGGGCAAGGAATCAGAGAGAGGGTAAGCAGATTCACCCACAGGAGGGCTGCTTCCAGAATCCAGGCTCTTAACCCCTGCATGAAACCTCTGGGGGCACTAGGAACTGTGAAAAGCACTGGTTTGGAGATAGGAAAGTTCACCCAAACTCGGCTTTGCTCATTATTAGTGCTGTGAACTTGGGCAAGTGTTGGAACTTCTCTGAATCCCTGACAGTGCACTGGCCAAATGGATTAAACAATTGAAAGTTAGAATTGAAAACTTGAGAGACCCAATACCTCATCTAACTGACAACAAAACGGCCCAGAGATGTGCATGACTGTCACACAGCTAGTAAGTGTCTGGGACCCAACCTAGTCCTGGTCCAGTCTTCTGGCTCAGTGCTTTGTGACAATTTATCATGATGCCCTCAGTCACCAAGATCAAATCAGATGCTAGGTGTTACAGAACTCTGTAACTGTGAAGTATTTTCATCGCCGTTAGGAAGATTACTGGGGTGGCAGGGGCACAGAGAGCTGAAGTGGGAGGAAGCAAAACAAATTCACTCATTCCATGATTTTATATTAAGACTAACCTGTTAATCAAGCCAAGGTCATGGGTCACTGCAGGCTACGTGGAAATGGATTTGGCTATCAAATATTCTTAGGTTCTAGTCCTCATTCCAACACTCGGGAAAGTCACTAACCTTTGTGTGCCTCGGTTTTTTTCCACCTGAAACATGGCAATCCCTGAAATGTAAAGCTGTTGGGGACGAATGCAAATGTCTACCTTTCTTTTCATCTCTGAGGAAAGCCTTCAAAACCACAGAAATGCAAATCATAATGCAACAAGAGAAACATGAATCTTAATGGACTTTAATAACTATTAATGTCATAGCTTAACACCAGAACAGTTTGGTCAGGAAAATAGGCTGTGAGTATTGTTTGGCTGGATGAGTCTGTGCTATGTTGAGGTGGCTTACTGAGTTCCAGTGGGATATTTATATTTGTAGTTCCCCGTTTTAAACTACAGGTGTATGTACAATACCCCTGAGTAACTCATTACTGCAGAGAGGAATATCCTAAGCACTAAAAAATATTATTCTTTTATTGGCCAGAGGAAAAAAGAGAATTTGTAGTGCCCTCTATTTTTCTGGATGAATATTAAGATACATCTCTTTGAAATAATCATAATTTTGAGCAATTCGGACCCATTCTCAATGGTTCCCATACTCTAAAGCAGAGTGCCTCCCACATGAAAGTTGTTCAGTGAATATTTGTCAAAGATACAACAGAATGAATAAATAAGTAGTATAACCCCAGGTTAGTGTTTTATAATTTGGTATGAGAAGAAAGATGTACACAAATAAAACAAATCTAGAAAGATATTAGACACAAATAAGCTGTGTATTTTGAGTTGTGCGCTATGAAACACAGAAATTCAGAGAAGGGAAGGGCCAGCATAGTCAGAATAGCTGAGGAATTTTTCCTGGAAGCTTTGACACTTGGGAGTGCATCTCTAATGATGGACAGGGAAGCCTTTTGGCAAATGAAACATTTTCCTTGCAAAATCATGACTCTTCTTTCTGTATGCCTTGTGGATCTTTAGACCTCTTACTAGTGGTGACATTTTTGGTTTCTTAAGTAGAAATGCTACATGGGACATTTTCAACATTTTTTAGCTGTTAAAAAAACGGATCTCTTCCCTCCGTCCCCCTTCTCATTCATTCTCCCACCCACCCTTTTGAAGATTATTTGGTGACAGGTGATATTTTGCCTTTAGAGAAGGTGATAAAGTGTGTGGTCATCACCTTTTTTGAAGAGTCTTTTTTTTTTTTTTTTGAAGAGTCATTTTTATCCCTTGTCTTCGGGTTTTTTCTTTCTGCTGATGAACGCACATTTAACTGCTGATAAACGAGGTAACTAAATTTTGGCCTCGAAAGCTCTGGGGGGATGAGCATATTCCGATTCGCTAAAAACATTACAGACATGTACGATTCGTGTAACTTCTAGAGGTTAGTTATTTGCTCCGTTATTGCCCCTCATGGAATCAGGGAAAGCCACTCGAAGACTTGACATTAGGGCTTTTAGGATGCTCTAGCTTTGTCTTCTCGGGCCAGGTTTATGGTGACCACCTAGGTCCCACGACACTTAAATCTCTGATTTTCTTTTGAGCTCTCTCAGCTCAATATTCTAATGAGACCTTTCCCCAGTTCAACAATATCAATTTTCTATATGGATTCAAACAAAAGTCATAGGTCCTAAACAGTGTGTCCATGTCCTTGGAGGGTTTATAACGCCTAGTGTGGAAGGTCAGCTTAATAAATGTTCAATTATCACATAAAAAAATCCGTACGTTAAATCTCTGTGTAGGTTTGCTACTATTAAACATACATATATTACTTCTGCTGTCAAAATCTCATGGATCCGGGCCTCTTCTGACCTTGATGATTTCTCAGGGTCTCTGAGGTTTGTTGAATAATTGATGCCTGAACATCATTAATCTCCCCAGTTCCCTTGTCCTAGGTCCCCCATAAGTACAAGATAATCTCTTTGGTACTTACTGATATAAAAACTGAGTGATTTTGCTGACTGGCTTTTTCGAGTTTCACAAGATCCTGAGGAACTAAAGGTTGTCACAGATAACTTATATTTCCCAGGCTCCTTCAGTTCCGCAACAAATTCGTGTGCTTCCTCATCCACTGTCAAATATTCGGTAAAGTTTTCTGAACCATATATAAAAAAAAGAGAAGAAATATGAATTGAAACCTGGAAGAGCCTTGAATGTGGACAAGTTGATTAATACCAAAAATTAGTATTTTTTTACACTGTTTCTCTTTTTTTTGTCAAGTTCAATTATACATCTTCATCAAGGGTGCTAGAAAAGTAAGATGACCAAGTATTCAAGTTGCATTTCACAATACTTTTAAATAATCAAACCAAAATATGGCATTCAAATCAACACAGCTTAGAGATGAGTATATGCTGCACATTCTTAGGTACTATTACTCAACAACATCATATGCACAGAATAGAAGTAGAATGTCAGGAGAAGATTGCAATAGTGGACTTTCTCATCTGGATATAAGGATTAAAAAAATAACCGGCAGTAAGTATCTTATCAGTGCTTTGTGGTAGTATTAAATACCCAGAAATGCTTTAAAATAAATTGAATTATTTCTAGTTGGAAATAATTCTTCTGGATAGATTTTCTGACTCTTGGAATCCTCATCCTTCATCTATATTCTTCTAGATTTTACTTTCTAAAGGTAAAAAGGATTTTTGCATTGCTTCAAAGTCCATTCTCCTGCTGCTTATTACTTCATTTGAAGTTGTTCTCATCAGTTGGTGACTACTGTAGCCTTCAACAGAACACACTGCAGTCAGATAAAAAGCATGATTGAATGTTCATGGAAATACTCATTAAAAAAAAATTGTGAGTTATAAGACCCTATTTTCCACAGAATATACTGTAGAATAGAAAAATAAAAGACAGATTAAGGGCAGATGAAGACAGATATTTTTTATACAAGGAATTAGGGTAAATGCGAAGACTTTTGACCAAATAATTGGAAATGACAAAGGATTTCAATTTTACACAATATTTGGGTACACTTGATTGCCCTACAATCCAGGATAGAGGAATCCTCAGATTTTGGTGTCTTACTCTATAAAATAAGGGCAAACGACATGCTCTCTATGATGCTCCCTGATACTGATGCCCTACCCTGAGAGTAAAGCTATCGCTTGACCTTCAAATTTGGACAACTTGATAACGTTCGCCACTCAGACTACAAGGCTGGAAAATCTAAAATGAAGAATGTTATTGTAGAAACAAAACAAACAGCAAATAACTATGATAACCTACCAAACAACAATTCAGATGCGATTCATGACCCACATCGACTGCAGGCCAGGGCCCTGTTTTTTCTGGGATACTGGATCAATCAATGGCTATGATCCATAATACGGCAGCTATGGTGAAAATACTAGTTGCTGTGCATTTTCTATTTTACGACCTGCTCCTCTTCAGGAAAATGTGGAGTGGAGCTGGTCCCCAAGGGGCACACCCTGAGGGAGAAATGAGAGTTGCTAGATGAGCAGAACCTGGGGCTGGCACTTTTGGGAAGGTAGCCTTAGCCTTCTTGTCAGAAAGCTTGTTTTGCTACACGCTACACGAACTGTGGACTAGGAAACAGAAAATTTCTCCAGGATATTTTGTAATTTGTGATGGTTAGAACTTCAATTCAAAATCTTTCCAAACAGAAGGTATTCCTTAGTGGCTGGGGTATGTGACATGTTGGGAAGTGAAATATGATACGAGCAAGCTGTGAATACTTGCAACTTAGAAACTACCTAAACCTTGGATTCTGATCCTACCTATTTAATTGTGTCTTAGTGGGCATTGCTACTCAGTTAATTCTAGTCTTAGTGGGCATTGCTACTCAGTTAAATTCTTCCCTTTCTTGCCCATTTTTTCTTGAAATAGTAACTGCCTCCCATCAGTATTTTATCCTAAACATTTCAGTTTTAACGTATGCCCATGCCCTTTCCTTTGTGCATCATTTCTTATTTTCACTGATTTCCTATTACTTTACCTTCTCTTTCTATGTGGATATGGAACCCATCGAAGGCAGTGGGTGGTTTGGGTGGCAACCAATTCAGGATCATTTGCACAGGAAAAAATGAGAGTGAGCCTGTGGTCGATTTCTCAGTCTCACTGAGTATACTGTTATTTTCATATTCCATGGGAAGGACACTGACAAAGTCATCTTCACGCTCGGGGGTTGCAGGGGCGCTGCCCCACCAATAGGGCTGGGATGTAGTTTCATAGTCACTGCTGTTGAAATCGGGCCAACCGGAAGAAATGTTGCCAGAGGGAATTTCAGGGGTTTCATCCGTAAAATGGAAGAGTTTGTCTTTTCCCACTGTATCTTGTGATCTCATGAATGATTCCTCCGGGAAACTGCCACTCTGTTCTTCCCAGTTGTTTTTGTTCAAGTTTACAATACGAACCGAGATATTTCGAGGTGGATAAGGGGCTGTGAGAGAGAGAAAATTTTCATTTTCCGGTAATTTTTAATTCTATTGTAGTGAATATGTAATCTATTAGTGAGTCAAACACACACGTGGATTTACAAAATAGAGGTTAGTTTTATTTCTACTGTATACAGATTATCTACATCAAGAACTATTGTGGTGTCATGTTCCACACCTGTATAAGACTTTTTGTACAATGTGTATACGTGAGCATATCACCACTCATCCTTCAAATACATTATCTAGTGATATGATGCTTGTCCAAGTGGTAATTTAGCCATGTCCAGAGCAGAATTTCATAGATATCCTTTAGCTTATCAAAATCTCCTTTTGTAAAACCTGAGTCTCTGCCATTGGATATTTCTTACGAAAAAGGAACTACAGTGTACTCTAGCTATCAAGATAAAAATACTGCTTGTGACAGTTGCACTTAGGAAAGTTGCATATCTGCCTTTAGAAATATTAACATACATGTTAGAAATATGGCTTCACTCCTCACCTCTCCAGAATGAAACATCTGAACATAAAATCCATGTGTGAATTAGGGAGGCATACTTTCCTAGAGGTAGAAAATTATGAAGGCACGCTCTCTGGTCTCTACCTGCAATAGTTTCTACCTATCCTTCAAAAAGCAGTTGAAATATCACTCCTTCCATGAATTTTGAATAAAAATTAATCATTCCCTCCTTTGTGCAGTTATATAACTTTGTACCTCTTAAGACACGTATCAATTCTGCCTTGTGTGATTGCCATTGTGTTATATCTATACTATTTTCGAGGACAGGAAACCTATCATACCAGACATTGTCTTCATCTCTCTCATACTTAGAAAAACTTTCTGGTAGAAGTCACTCAATTGATAACATTTCCTTACTTGAATTGAATGATGAAAAATACAGGTAGGACCTTAGATGTTGTTGTTATGTAACTAACTTACTTAGCTGAAATAATTTCTTTGTCTTGTCCTACTTAATGAAATTCATGACATTGTAGAATTCAGACTGGCAGGGTCTCAGGGGTGATCTATTACAATCCATTCCCAATGTTCATATGAAAGGCATCTCCAACATTCCTAATGAGCAATTTGGGCATATTAGGCATGGGCAATGCCAATTACATTGGTATTGGTGACAAGCATTTAGCAGATGTATATTTATTTCCATTCATTCTTCCTTCTATCCATCCATCCATCCATCCATCCATTCAAACATCCTCTAGCAGTGCTTCCTATTAGTGAGGCTACTAAAATTAAACACTGCAAGTTTTAGACACATCTGAATCCCAATATTTTCCTTTAATAATCTGATATGCTATTCTAGAACATCTTCTATCATTTTTACTGCCATATGGGAATTTTACCAAGTTATAGAATAACTGATGCCTATTTGGTTAGTTAAGTTACTTAATTATAACTTTTGGTAGTATCATGTACTTTTTTCCATTTGAAGATTATAAATCTATGATTACATTGACATATTTTAGATTTTTCTTTGAATATTTTACTCAGTTCTTTTTACATTGATAGAGAATTTGTTTTAGACTGTTACAAATATATATTTTATTTCTTAGCTCTAGCACAAAATTTTTCTCAGAATGATAAAAAGTATACATGCAACAAATATATCATTTAATTATTTTTTTAACTAAATTAGATACTTCAGAAGACTTACCAGTTCTATGCTGTTTGGGTTCATGATTGACACCACTGTACTCCACAAGAGTACTTTTGTTAAAAGTTGCCTCAGATACCAGCTGAAAAGTGATGTTACTATAACAGATTCCTGGCAACCAGTGATTAAATACTGTTTTTCCCTTAAAGAAATCTGAGAGTAAAAAACAATTATATTAAAATTTTAACCTCCTAAATGCCAAATATTTCTAGAAAGTTCTAAACAATTATGATTAAATAACCCTAAGATATTATTTCCTGCAATTTCTGGCATGGTCAATAATACAAAATTGGCATAAGATTCTAGATGAAAATTTGGACCTTTATGTTGAAAATCCCAAAAAGTTTTCTTCTGCAGGACAATGGAATTAAATTTTTATTATAGGAACATTTTGCATATTAAATGGAGAAGATAACATAGAAATTGTAGAGATTCGGTTTATGCTAGCCATTTTATGATAAAAATCAAAGATATTTTGCCACCTTATGATTTAAGAAAAAGTAATTTTATAAGACATGTTTTCACTAGGCTTTCTTGTAAAAACTGGCCTGTTTTTATTTATTATTTATTTATTTATTAAGGTTTTATTTATTTATTTGACAAAGAGAGAGAGAGACAGCAAGAGAGGAAACACAAGCAGGAGGAGTGGGAGAGGGAGAAGCAGGCCTCTAGCTGAGCACGGAGCTCAATGTGGGGTTGGATCCCAGGACCCTGGAATCATGACCTTAGCCAAAGGCTGACACACAAAGACTGAGCCACCCAGGTGTCCCAAAACTGGCCTGTTTTTAAAGTAGAATTGTTTATCTGCCAGTTGACAGCACCTGGAAAGAAAGAAAGAAAGAAGGAAAGAAAGAAGAAAGAAAGAAAGAAAGAAAGAAAGAAAGAAAGAAAGAAAGAAAGAAAGAAAGAAAGAAAGAGGGAGGGAGGGAGGAAAAGAAGAAAGACTTAGATTCCATTTGAAAAACATTAAATAATAAAATTAAGATTCCAATCTGAATTAGAAGGAAATGTGGGAAAGAAACTAAAAGTATCACTTACTGAAGCAAAAGCCAAAAATAAATTTAAAAATTAACTTAAAAAGGAAGTGCCTGGGTGACTCAGTTGGTTAAACGACTATCTTCGGCTCAGGTCATGATCTTGGGGACCCCGGATCAAGCCTCACATCGGGCTCCCTGCTCTGCAGGAAGCCTGCTTCTCTCTTTCTCACTCCCCCTGCTTGTGTACCCTCTCTTGCTGTGTTTCTCTCTGTCAAATAAATAAATAAAATCTTTAAAAAAAAAGGAGAGGATAATTATTTATTTTAAAACTCCTGGTTTTAGTTCTACAAAAATTCCAGATGCTTTTCAATTATTCATGGGCTTGTATTTGCATATGATCAATAAGCCCATAAGGCCCCATTTTTTAATTTGCAGATAATCTGTTTTCATTGAAAAATTAAAAATGCAATGATTTGTGGAGTCTATGTTTATATTTATTTGATATTTTGAAGCCTCAAAAACTATAAATTCACTGCATTATTTTAAACGATGTCTCATAAAAAAGAAATCCATGGAAGAAATGAGTTTATAAAAGCAGCAAGTCAAAATGACACGTTTCTGGATATCATGACCTGTGTACCTCGGTATCCCTTTTTCACCTCCCCAGTACCTCTTGCCAGTTACAACCAGTGAAGTTTGAGAACCATCATCTAAGCTCTCAGAGAGAAATGTTAGTTTTGTATCCTGAGAGTTTGTAAGTTTATTTCCTTCCCAATTCACACTCAGTGAAGCTGAACACCTTCCTTCCTCTCTTCCCTCTCCACCCTCTCCCCAACCATCTACCCAGAGAAGGTGACCAGGTTCTTTTGAAATGACCAGTTCCCATAGGATCTTTTTTTCTCCTCTCCCACAGGGTAGTAGGTGCCATTCTAGGCCAGTATAAACAATGAAACTAATTTTTGTATATCATTGCAATCATTTGGCTGGGCATACAGAAAAATATATGCAAAGGAACAAAAAAGCATATCATTCACATTTGAGAATAATCTTGGATCACCGCTAAGCAAAACTTGATAGTAGGTGCCATTCAGTCTCTTAGTTCAGAAATGCCCCTCTAATACACCCAGAGAGAAATCTTTAGGTGAGATGCTTCTAAGTTTAAGTTTGAATTTATTTCTTGAACCAGACATGCTGCCTTTGGCAAGACTAACATACAAGTGATAATAATTTGAGTATTTCTTATGCTTGTGCATCGCATGTGACTAGCAAACCAGATGTTCTAACATTCCTCATGACAAGATTTTTCCTAAATTAATAACTATTTTTAATGGTTCTTCCCGTGGTCAAATAGTGAATCATAAGACCTCTTTGGTGCAAGACAGACAACAATTTGGCAAAAATCATGTAAAACGGAGTGTATTAAAGGTGGTATTTATCACCCTTCCTTTTGCTTCTTACCTTTATATAGCATTGTTCGGAAGTCTTTCCCTTCCCAGTAGCTTATGTTTACTCTTGTGAAAACATTATATTTTTCTGGATAATGAATTTCAAACAAGACTCCTGTTTCAGGAGAAGGTTTATAGTCATATATTGAAACACTGGTTACAGGTAGGGGTTCTGCAGAAGGGAAGTAAATGGACAAAGGGGAAGCAGAGAAAAAGGGAGAAAGGCCATAATCAGTACTTGGAAGTACCAAAAATTACACCTATCAGAACACTTTCCACACTTTTATTATCCATAAGCACAAACTCCCCCATACTCAGGAGTTGACTGATCTCCAGAGAAGTAATTAACGAAGTACATTTATGGGGTGTTACGCCTTTCAAAGAACTTTCATATTCATTTTTCCATTTGCTTTTTGCAACAACCCTGAGATCTGGGATGAACAAATATGAATATTACCATTCAAGAGATAAAAATAATGATAATGACTCAGAGACTTTAAATTATTTGTCAAAGGTAATTTAACAAGTACATGGTAGAGTCTGTAACTCCAAATTTCTAGTTGATTTTTTCTTTTTTCCAAGCCAATGAAACCTGATATTAATAACAGACCAGTAACAGAAATACATTTTGGCTCTGACCAAGGATATATGTTTATCATATTTCATCATTTATTTCTTTGTATGAACTTAGTATTTATTTTTCTCTATTGAGTATAAGATTGCAAACCACCCTACATTAAGATAATCAGCTTATCAAACCACTCTTCCTGCAGAAGTTAAAAAAAAAGTTTATTTCTATTTTTCTTGAGCTGTTAACTCATTACAAAACTTTTAAAATACTTATTTTTTAAAAAAGATTTTATTTATTTGTTCATGAGAGAGACAGAGAGAGAGAGAGAGGGAGGGGGAGAAACAGGCTCCCCAGGGAGCAGGGAGGCCAATGAAGGACTCAATCCCAGGCCCGTGGGATCATGACCTGAGCTGGAGGCAGATGCTTAACCCACTGAGAAATCCAGGTGTCCCATGAAATACTCATTTTTTAAAACTGCATCTTGATCCACATCTGCATCTCCTCTGAATCCCATTCTTCAATAAAATTCTTATAAAAATGACTGAGCTCCCTTACCCTTCTGAAGGGGCTGCTGGTAAGTTTTACTTGCATTTGTTTGATTTGAGAAAATCATTTAAATAATTTAGTTTGGAGTCAACATTTCTATTACAGATAAAAATAATTTTGATTCAAAGTTTTATCATTAGAGGATTCTCAAAGATCATATTCAGCCTAAATGAAAGCGATATCCTTACTTTAAATTTTAGACTTTTTAAAATTTCAATTTCAATACCCTAGGACAGCAAAATTTGATTTAATTTATTCCACAAGTATCAAGTACTTACTTTGTCTTAATCTGTCGGTAAATACTTTTCGTTTTGCCCTCCAGGATGGTAATCTATTTTAGCTTTTGCTTTTGCTTGAAGAGATCCAGGAAGGACTGAAGCAACATGTTAAAGCTTTGACTTTTTTTTTTCCTGTAATTTTCTTAAAAACCAAGCTAACATCTAGCAAAAAATCAGGAAGGACCTTCAGATTACAGCATATATCATGATCATGTGCAGGTAGACAACATGCTGTATTCCCTTGCTAAAACATTTCTATTTTATCTTTGATTTGTCCTTGATCTTCTCACTTAAAGGTAGTATTTATGGAATGAACTCACTTGTACCCTGTAGACCAACCAACCTACCAACCGACCAACCACCCTACCCAGGAAGACTCTTATATTTCTCTTTGATTAATCCCTCCAAAATTTTGAACAATTTGAAGGTATTTCTTTCAACCCTTGGAGTCTACCAAATCCACCTACTGCCTCTTGATCTAAGGGAATGAAAATGAAAGCTAACAACAAAATGCAGTGACAGAGCAGGAACTGGTCCCCTCCTGCAGTCCAGTATCTCAGCCTCACCAGGGTTCTGTCTACTGGAAAGAGAAGTGAGAGGTCCTCCCAATTTTTCATGCCCTGAGGCATGACATCTGCACATCAAAGTCACAGTCCAACTTTGAAATTCAAGAGATTGATGTAAGGATTACAGCAAACTATTTTATTTTGTGATATATTTTTTTGGCTACCGCAAGTTACTTAAATTTAAACTAAGAATTTTTAAAACACCTACTTTCCTGTTTGCTTCCTACAGTTCTCTTGGCTTCGACATAAGTAACTCAGGTCAGCTGTAAATTCTAAAGTCCAAGCCCAGGCATTAAATGAGGCACATTCAATCCAAGAATTACTATTTTCAGTAGAACACAAATGCATTCTCTGAAATATTTTACTGTCTGTCCAGTGACTTCCCTAATTATTATTATTTTTTAAAAATTAAATGAAGTGCTGTAAACCAGAGCTGTTATCACTCAAGAGTTTTTCAGTGATGACAAGGTTAAATCTTGATCTAATTAAATTTTCCTTTCTCTGCCAGCCACCCTTTACCCTCCCACTTCTCGTCTTAGGTACCAGGCAGGACTGGACAGAGAAATAGAGGTGTTAGAAAATGTGAATCATTTATAACTTTGTTTGTTTATTCCTTTTTTGTCCTCGAGTCTTTTTGTTTTTCAAAAAACTAAGCATTACAAAATATATTTGAAATTCCTTCATATAACTCATTCAGATCCCATTTGCCTCCCACGATGGTCCGAGGTAAATTAGTAGTATGAATTTGGTGGTTATCTTTTGATGTGCTTTTCACTTTTACATTTATGTGTCAAATATCCATATTAAATGTTATTTTGCATGTCTTAAAGTATGTTAATGGTATCGCACTACATGAATCATTCTGCAACTTACTTTTATCAACTATCACTGCTTTTGAGATTTGTCCATATTGATGCAATTATCTCTAGAAACTTTGTTTTAGTGTTCACTTTAGAATTATACAAACTGTACAGTTTATCTGTTATTTTGTTAGATTGTTTTCAATCATCCACTTTGCAAATAATGTCTCAATGAATGTCTTGAGACATGTTTCTGGACTCTCCAAATCCTGGATAATAGGGTATGTACATCTTCCATTGTATGAGATATTGTGAAAATGTGTTCTAAGTCTGTGTCAATTTACATTTCCATCAGCAGTGTATGATAGGTCCTCTTTCTCCACATTCTTTTTCAATACTTTCTTATATCAAACTATTTAGTTTTTGCCACTCTGAGACATATGGAATTTTGTTTCTGTTTTAATTTCCTGTTCACAAAAGAGGTTGATTATCTCTTCTTATGTTTATTGGTTATTCAGATTTCTTTTTCTTAAAATTGTTTGATTCTTTTGCCTCTCTCATGAGTTCTTTTTCCATATTCTCTTACAAATTTATAATGCAACTTTTGTCATATACTGCATTCCCACTGTCGTGTGTGTTTGTGTGTGTGTGTGTCCTATACCTTCTTTCGGGATTCACCTTCCTTGTTAAAACATATCACTTAGTAGTTATTTAAGTTAGAGATCAGGCGTTAAATTCTTCTAGGCTTTGTATTCCAGAAAAGTTCTTTATCTTTACTATTTATTTTTTTATTATTTTTAAAAAAGATTTTATTTATTTCAGAGAGAGAGAGAAAGCATGAGTGGGGTGGGGGGCAGAGGCAGAGGGACAATAGCAGGGAGACTGATGTGGGGCTAGATCCCAGGACCCTGGGATCATGACCTGAGTTGAAGGCAGATGTTTAACCAACTGAGCCGCTCAGGCACCCCTTTATCTTTATTCTCGATGTAGTTTAGCTGGATATAAAATTATAAGATTTCCTCTGAGTGTTTTGAAGTTATTGCTCCATTGTCTTATTGAATCAATTATTGTGGAAAAGATAATTTCTGTGAGCCTAACAGTTATTCCTTTCTATATATTATGGTTTTTTCCCTTTGATACCTTCTAAACTTCTTATCTTTGATAATCTATGATTTTACCACCACATATCTAGATACAGTCATATTTTTTAATTACCCTACTAGGTATTTGAAATGCTTTGTCAATCTATGGATTCCTGTCACTCTTCAAGACTTGGAATTTTCATAATCAACTCTTGAAATATTGTGCCCATTATTCCCTTCATTCTCTTTTTCTTTGAACTCTTAACCTCCTTAGTTAAAGCCTCTCTCACCTTCATATCTGAGGATTGTGTTAAATTATGAGGCAATCAGAAAGAATACCTTTCAATTTTTTTTTAAATGCTACTGGTACAGAATTTATCCCATTGGCTGAAGTTTTTCGACTGAATTTAAATTTGACTAATTAAGTGAATTTTACCTAGTCTAAGCAACTAAATATTAAATTAAATAACTGTTTTTCACTTCTAAAAATTTTTAATTTGTTTATTTGATACATTTTTATTTAATTTCTGCTCTCTTTGCTTCATTATGTTTTAATACTTTTGAATGGATGGAATTCTTACATTTATCTCTGACTATCATAACATACTGTAAATTTGTTGTCAAGTTCCTATACAAAAGATAATCTGCAATGTTTATGGTTGTTGTTTTGATGTCTATCTTTTTTAGCATTGATTTCATTGTGTGTTTTGAAATATAGGCCCTAGGCTAACTTTGCGTCTTCTTATTGCCCTGTTTCTTGCTTATTCTTACTGTTGAGACAATTTAGCCCTTGCTTCCATTCAGCTCACCACAGCTCCCAGGGTATATAATATTATTCTGAGGTTCTTGATGTTGTGGATTATATAGTGGCTATCACAAATTCATTCCCTGACACAGGATAACTAAGCTTGGTCTTTGATAGTAAGACTGAATGTGTGTTCCTTGCATCCCAAGGCTTCCATCTATAATTCTACCTCAGGAGGAAAGGATCTCCACTCCAAGCATAGACCTTGGCTCTGTGCCCTACATAGTATGGAGTATTCCAGTCCTTACTATATTGGGGCCCAAGGTCAGAGCTGTGTTATTCCAGATGTAGAGCACAGAGGCCCCAGAACTTCAGTCTACCTCCCCTCTTGGAGTTTCTGTTTTGTTTCTGATGCATAGAGACAGCTATCTTATTTTTGATCCTCCCAATATACTTCTGGTTTTCTTTTTGCTTTGTAATAGGAACAAAGAGTGTGTCATGAGCAGATATTTACTGAATCATTTTTGCAAGAAATCCTAATATGAAATTCCAATTTCTTCTTTTAGTTAAAAAATTATATGACATTTAATATGATTTTTTTCTCATTTAGGTGTCCCACATAATAAAATCTGATATTTAATCAAAGACTATTTTATGTCCCTTAACTACCTTTGAATCATTCATGACAATCATGAATAGGAAATTCCTTAAAGTTCTGGAAGTAACTATCTGAGACGGAGGCTAAGAAAACGAAACAAATGTAGAGCAAATACTGTTTAAAAAAAGCAGAATTAACCCTGAGCTCATTGGTAACTTCTTTCTGAGATGTCTGTTTTGATGGACTAAAACTAAATGACCTGTTGGATCTGTGGCCTATGTCTTTTCTTTTGATGTGACCAACCTAAGAATTTGTCTGTTTTGACACAATCCTCTGGAGTTTGAGGGAAAGAAACCTGTGATCAGGCCCTCACTTTTTTTTTTTTTTTTTAGAGAGAGAGAGACAGACAGAGACAGCATAAGTGGATGAGATGGGGCAGAGGGAGCGGGAGGGAGAGAATCTTAAGCAGGATCCCCACTCAGTGTGCCGTAGGTACTGCGCTTGATCTTGGGACCCTGAGATCATGACCTGAGCTGAAATTAAGAGTCAGACATTTCACATACTGAGCCACCAAGTGCCCCAAGCCTCTCAATTCTGATGGCAGGAACAGAAAAAAAGGGACGGATCCCAGGTCCCAGGCCAGAGCTCTTAACATGTTTAGGTGCTGATTTGGAACCTAACCTGACAGCTCAGCTCTATCCATGCAGGCCACTGAGGTGAATGGGCAGCAGTAGCTGCCCATGTGCTGCCCATGGTCCAAGAGTCATGGTCACTATCAAACTCATGAACTTAATTCAAGTCTTTACCACTTCCTTCCTGGAATATTTCAGTAGCTCTCAAATTATTCTCCTTGTTTCCAATCTCACCTTAATTTTTTCTACTTATTTCTGCTCAAAACTTCTAAGCCTGCAGGCCACCCGATACTCTCATTTGATCAGAGTCTCTGCCTTACACCTGTCACTTGCACCTCTCTGACTTTGCCCTGCCTGATCTGTTTATTCTCCTTTGCTTCCAACCCCTTGAGTAATTTTCTGTTTAATGCCATTGGTATTGTTTATATTCATTGATCTTATATGAAGTGTTACACATTTTGTTAAGAAGTGTATTTTAATATTTTTCACATTATAAAATACTGCATTATTTTACAGTCCCCTCTACCAAATCAGCAAACTCACAGCCCCCAAGACAAACATGCCCTGACACTTGTTTTTCTATGACCTGTGAGTTAAGAATGGCCTTTACATTGTTAAATTGTTGACAAAAATTAACAGAGGAATGATACTTTGTGACATATCAGAATTACATAAAATTTAAGTTTTAGTGTCTTTAAGGTTTTATTCGAACACCGCCATGCTTGTTTGTTTACGTACTGCCTGCAATGCTAGAGTTGAATAATTCCAACAGACTGAGCCCCCAGAACCTAAAATATCTCTCTCTGAGTCTTTGCAGAAAAATCTTGCTAACCCCTGGAATAGATTAAAGATTTAAAAACTGAGATTTAAAGAAAGTAATAACCTGCCTAATACTACACATATGGTTCCTAGATTTCTTTGTTGGCTCTAAAGTTTATACTTTGAACCATGACACAAAATACCTGCTTGATAATTTTCCCATCGCAATGCAGGATTCAGGATCCTACAGCTTACGGGTCTAAGAAGGAGCTTTCCTCAATAAAATCTTAGTTATGTCATTTTTTTAATATCTGTCACCTTTCCTCATCACTTATGGATTAAAGCATGAACTCTTGTAAGGTAGTCAAGATTCCTCCCAGTCTGTCTAGCTGCTTTTCTTATTATCTTCTGGAACCATCAATGCTAGCCATGTTAACTCCTTGCAATTCACAAGAAGGTCCACTCTTTGCAAATATGATTCCTTTTAACTCTGATGTAACACTTTCCATTCTTTATTCATTTAGCAAATTTTCACTACATTCTCAATGATTGTATCTTCTGAGGTGCCTTCCCAGTGTTCGCTAAGGAAGGCTGGGCAATCTCTTTCACATAATTTTCTTACAGCATTTATCATGTTTTGTAATGGTTTGTTTATTTGCCGTTTACACTATAGCATACCATCTTTCAGTGTGAGTATGAAGGACATGACATGCAGAATGTGCACAATAAATAAAATAAAAATTCATGCATTATTTTTATTTATAATACATGAATTTATCTGCATAATGTATGAATGCATTTTGTATTTGTAGAGTATATTACAGAATACCTGATATTATATTCGTAGAGTGTCTCTAAAGTGTTCTGCAATGTTTACAACTACTGCCTCTCAGATTTTACTAACACACAAGACAGCAGTGTGAAAATAACATTTCTCCAATTAAGCAACTATTTTCATGTGTTATTTTATCTTTGAAGAAATGACTTCTCTCTGAAGTGCAGACAATATATTGACAGTTCTTAATCAATTAAATATTAATCAGATGTCATAGCGTAAGGGTTGTGAAACTCCCTTCAGCTGGCCAAATGACTTCTTTGTGCTGAATTTATTTTTTGCCATGTTTCTCAGCATTCGCTAAGAGCACCAGACTCAGAACAACTATAGAGAACTATCAAAGGACAGCTGCGGGGCCAATTGCTTTGTCACTGCTTATTTCATTGAGACAAGCATCTACCACACAATAGATTACTGCAGCAAATGTACCCTTTTATTCTCAAGAGCGATGTGTCATCTCCTTGA
>PITA01010424.1:0-43983 GCA_004023965.1 Spilogale gracilis
GAAGCATGATCCTCTTTAGCCATTTAAAAATAAAACAAACAAGCAAAACAATAACAAAAACACAAAAATCAACAACAAAAACCTGTCATCATGTCATTTTTGTGTCATTGACAATTAAACCATTAGAGTCTGAGCTCCTGCTTTTATTCCTAGTGACAGTAGGGTCTCTGGGCATTTGAAGGAGAAGACTTCCACCAGTAGTTTTATATTTAAGTACTGTAGACCTACGCATTCAAATGATTTCGGTCCACATGTTATGTAAGTACATACTATATACTTTACGTTGACAAGTAGCTTACAACTCCTAATATATACACACACAGCCATATTCTTCAGAGCATATCTGTAATGCAAGGATATTATGTTCCAATTATCAGAAGAACCCAGAGACAGCCATCATCCATTGTATTTGATTTAGCCTCAGAAGCAAAATAATCTGTCTTTAAATACCAGGGCCTCTTCAGAAATAACCAAAATAGTGGACTTTTCTTATAGGATATGCACTGCCTTGTTATAATCAGGCTCCCTGCATTGAGCTCTAAAATCTTAGAGCTGTCAATTTTTTTCATACAATTTATGATTATAGGACATGTTTCAACACCACATCGGCAGCTCTCCCTTATCCTTCCTCAAGCAAACAAACAAGACAAAACAGGATTCCAGTATGGCGATAGTAATCTAAGATAATTTCATTGTAGTCAGTCAGAACACATTATACATTTGTGTCAATCTGATTCCAATCCCTCCATCATGGGGTTCTTTTGAAAGCAACTTAGAAGTCCCAGAGCAATTCCTCTCCACCCTAACGCCATATTTCCCACTGTTGTATGTCATGAAACATGTTTGTTATATCTTGATCTGGATACTTGCATAAAGTCTGTGATAAGGCTGAAGTACCATCTCTAGGGCCTCTGAGGACTGAGTCATAGGATGAATTACCTCTGGAAAGTCTACATGAAGCACATGGAGAGTGACTTCCTGGAACTGCCATGCCATTTTCAGAGGCATCATTGGTTCACTGCCAATGTACATCTTCTGATTCTGCTTTGATTTTTTCAAAGCCTCATAGTTTTTTTTTCTTGGGAATAAAGGATTTTAATAACCTGTTTTTTTCCTGGTGTGATACTCTGCTTATCTCCCATAAGACCTAATTTATAAATTAGCTTTTAATAGTTTGTAATCACAAATCAGTATCATTTTATCTTCTTGTAACTCCAGTATATGTCTACATATCTGAGTCAGGGGACGATCTGAGAGAAGGGTTGTAAACTATGATCAAAATCATCTTTCCTTCCACAAACTGAAGCCAATGTTTGTATATATAAAAGCTTCCTTTGGAATAAGTCTTTTCCAGAATTTTCCAAAGGTTTCTTTTCCTATAAAAAGAAATGTCCTATAAGCCTTCCACACTCAAGGATGTTTTGTTTTTCTGAAAAATGGAGCACAGATTGCCAAGTCAAGAGCTGTATTCTTCTATAGTTATTATATAAATATGGTTGTAGTTCACACAGAGTTGGAAATTGAGATAGACAATAGAAGGACAATTAACCCTTAAGGGATTGCAGGATCGGCTAAACCTCCAATTCATGCCCAGGTCCTACAATTCCAAAATGTCTCTTAATTCTTGGCAAACTTATATACACAAAATCTTATTTCTCCTGCATTTATTACCACATAATTTTTTACCTATGACTTTTAAAGTGAGCATTACCCAATAAAAAAAATCAGACATTTTATTATTTCTTGTAAATATAGCAATTCAACCCTAGACAAAACAATCTCGTAAATGCTTAGTTAACATATATACTTTTGTCAGAGTTAGTGGTGGGAGTTGTCATTTAACCTAATAAAATATCTCATAAAAGTCTTTAGAGACTAGAAGTCTCTAAAATTTCTTTCAGGATATTTTATTGAATTGACCTCATCTGGCTGTAGTTTATGTGCAATCAAATTATCTTTTACTCTCTCATGTTTTTCTATATTCTTTAAACTTTACCTCCTTTCACCTGACTGGCTAAGAAAGTCTAAGTTGTGTACAAGTATTATGAAAGCTGATGCTTCTCTCTCTCTCTCTCTCTCTCTCTCTCTGTATGTGTGTGTGTGTGCATATGTGTGATGATGTTTTGGCATCAGCCATCATTCAGGCTCTTAATGCCAGCATTTTTCTTAAGTATCATCTAGTTATTTATCCAAACAAAAGAAAGATTTAATCTCATTAAATTTCTAATAGTAACACTTTTGGAGATATTTGCTTAGTTCAATGTTCTCTAGTTAATATTGTGCATCACAGCTATATAAAATGGAATCATAAATATAGGAATGAGGAGACCATTGAACTCATTAAGCCCAGATATTAAAACACACACACACACACACACACACACACACACACACACACACACAAGCATTTTTCTCACACAGGTTTTAATTTTGTAAATGTTCTAATGTATAGAAAGATATATGATATAGTATATTTTCTCTCTGACAGTAAAGTTCTCCAGAGGGTTAGTTACATAGTCTCAGAGGATATTGAAAAGTGAGACTAAGGGGAAATAGTTCATCTTATGGTAAAAAAATAAGGAACCAGTTAAAGTATCCTTTCTTAACTGTTAAAAACTGGTTGCTATGGTGTCCTTTATTCAAAAAAAAAAAAAAAAGAAATGAAAGAAAAGATACCAGAGAACTTGGCAGGTTCACCATTAGATTTATGCACAGGCACTGTTTTTCCTTTCTTTTAAGAACAGTTTAAGTGATTCTTTCAACCACTTGCAAAGATTTTTTTTTTCTGCAGGAATGTTTAGAATTTTAATGAAATGTAGTTAAAAAAATGAACTTTTTTGTAAGAAGGTGGACCCAAATATATTCACACAAGACCCATTTCAAAGATGTCTTGGGTCTGCCTTGCCAGGGCAGTTGTTGATGGCATTCCATATTTTTCTATAAAGCAATTGCATTCCAAACATTTGAAAACAAGTAGGACATTAATCTTTTGTTGACCTGAGCTGTATAGCTAGCTGAAAAACAAAAATGAATATAAAAACAAAAACAACCTGTGTTTGGTGACAGAAACTAAGAATACGAGGATATAAAAATAATAAGCCCACAGTTTCATAAGAATAGCCGTATCTAAAAAGCCAAGCCCATATAAGAAACAGCATTAGGCTTTTCTATAACACATCTTAGTCAACAATGAATCTTACATGAGCAGAATTTATAGAAATTTTAAAAATCCAGTAATGATTTTTTTATTTTTAAACATTTTATTTATTTTTTAATTTTTAAACATTTTATTTATTTATTTGACAGAGAGAAACACAGCTAGAGAGGGAACACAAGCAGGGGGAGTGAGAGAGGGAGAAGCAGGCTTCCTGCTGAGCAGGGAGCCCAATGCAGGGCTCCATCCCAGGCCTCTGAGATCATGATCTGAGCAGAAGGCAAACACTTAATGACTGAGCCACCCAGGTGCCCCTCAAATGCATTCTTTAAAGGATAAATCTTCAATAAAAATTACAAACCATGCATGACTTCACATAGAAAGCTCAAAATGGAGCAAAGTTTAAAATGGTCTCTGTGTCTCCCCTTAGACTATATATAGTTCCTGTGGGTGCACTGGTGCCATGACGGATCTCTCCTTCACAGTTGCAATAAAACAAGAATGTTGTGCAATAATAAGAGCATAATCTGTGTTGTAGAAGGCCTGGTCACTCTGGATATGCAGACCCTAAAACTTTATTTTGGCTAAATAAACACTGATCTCTTCAGGTATTGTTCAGGTCATAGTTGAGTGCAAGAAAGAGAAGATAAGTAAACCAAGAGGAGTATGAGTTTGAAAACGACCAGAGGACAGTCATACAGAAGCCATGGGAGACACACCAAGCTTATAGAAGGAGTTGGAGCCAACTGCAGCTCCCTTTCTTCTGAGCTTGAACAAACTCAGTATGGCCCTTTCAGCCTCAAATTTAAAGTAATTTTTAGATTTCATAAAAAAATGGAATTTGGGGGTCCTAAATCCAAATTCCTGAGATAGCAAATCTGTTTGGCTCAGCTTGGATCAGTCGTCTATATCTCTGTCCCAATGAACTATGGAACTAGCTGTGTAGCAGAAGGAAGCATTAGGGAGAGACTTTCCGAGAGAGGAGTAGGAGGCAGAACTGAGTGGGATAAACATTTCTCAGAGAAGTTAGTATAAAACATTGGAATTCCCTACCAGGGTACAGAAGAAAATCTGTTTTCTTTATGGTAAGTGCCACTGAGGTGGGAGATAGAGGACCTGGATATTTTGATGAAGAATGCTGACTCAGAGGAACTCAATATGTATTTGACTGCGAGTACAGTGATCCCTTTATGAGTAAATGAACAAAGGGTATGTCGGTGTCTTTTAGGGAAGGGAAGACAAGCAACCCATTCTACCCTAATAGGCTCATTCTCAGAGCTTAACATCTTTCACATATTTTCATCTAACAAAACCATGTGTCTATACTGGCATACAAAAATACAGAAAAACAACTTGCTGCTTTCACATCTTTCAAAATACCATTAGCTTTCTCTGCAGCCCTGACAGCTCTGGCTGCCGCAGAAAACCTCGTTAGGGACTCAGGCTTCAGCAACTTCTGTGCATTGTGCTGACATTTGACCTTGTTCTCCTTGCCTAGATCGCTTAAAGGAATTCCCCAACCATTTGTCTTAGGGGCACAGTAATGTTGTTAGAGTGGTATTCATGGGCTTTGAGGATGATAACTAAATCTAGGTACCACATGCCAAATATAGCCTGACACCAGCTGGTTAGAAATCTGTTCTCATCTCTCTGAGGAAGTTCTGTTTAAAATTCATGACTTAAAATAATTCCTTGTACACCATGCATGTGTGTGTATTCATATAGAGTTGTATGAAAAAAAACACAACAGCTGTATTATTTCTCTAATCTAAACTATATTCTTTTAAAAATAAATAAAAATTAACATACATTTTTATTCTGCAGAGGAAATCTCTAGCTTCTATTTCTAGGATTGTCATAGTACTGCTTAAACTCAGACCCAGTTCAAGGAGGGATTGGACAGGTGGTATATAGAATAAAATGTGTCAGGCTTTTCCTGCTCTGAGTCCAAGATAACTTGCCTAAGCTTGTTCAAGCAATCTTCTTTTAGCTGAGTTTTCTCCTAGGAGATTTATTGCATCATAGACAAAATTTGAAGGAAGCATCATACTGAAATAAAATCTCTGTTAGATTTTGAGACATAGCAATGCAACTTTCAAACTTTCCCCAAAGAATGTAACCCACAGGGGGATAAACATTCTTATATCCCTCACATCATGATACCAGGAATCTGTCTACTTATTTTTCCAGAAAAAAAAAATGACAGTGACTATTGCAGAACATCAGGGATTATATATACCCAAAGGATAGGGGGCTGCTCAGTTATAACACCAACCCTGCCGGGAGCGCTGGCACATTTAAAAGTGGAAATACAGGGAATAAGAGTAAGGGCAGTTATACCTGGACAAGAGCTACCCAAGCTGGTAAGATGAACACAAATCACAGGTACCTAACACACTGTAACTGACTTCTTGATGAGATTGAAATACATTGTGTAGCAAAAAGAGTATTGCCATATCTTGGTGTCCTCTTATAGGGGGTTCAAGAATCAATAACAACACTTTTGTAAAAATAATTAATTTCAAAATGTGTTTAAAAGCCCAATTTATTGAAATATGACACAATATAAAATAAAATAATTTTTAATCAATAGAAAGCTTGGTACAGTTTATGATCTTCAGAAGCAGTCAAGATATGTTTATATTTTATTTTTAGTGTTTGAAAATACTAGAATTTTTTTTTAAAGTAGGCTCCCTGTGCAACACAGAACTTGAACTCATAACCCAAAACTAAGACTTACATGCTTTACTGACTGAACCAGCAGGTGCCTTGAAAGAATTCTTGGTCTAGGGCGCCTGGCTGTCTCAGTGGGTGAAAGCCTCTCCTTCAGCTCAGGTCATGGTCTCGGGGTCCTGAGATTGAGGTCCGCATCAGGCTCTCTGCTCAGCAGGGAGCCTGCTTCCTCCTCTCTCTGCCTGCCTCTCTGCCAACTTGTGATCTCTCTCTCTGTCAAACAAATAAATAAAATTTTTAAAAAAGAATTCTTAGTTTAGAATTCAAAGAATTCTAATAGAAGTAAATATGCTTCTACTATAGGAAAATTTTAAAATTTGGCCAGTTCAGAAAGATGGCTTATACTTTCTTATGTCTTATATTGTAACCTGGGACAAATAATTTTGCATTTATAGGACTGAATTTCCTTGTCTATAAAATTAATGAGAGAGGTAAGTTTCTAAGTTTCCCTCTATCTCTATATTTTAAACACTATTCCACAGATATATTTCTCAAATATTAAATGAGTTGTTTGAAATTCAATCCAAAAGGGATTCCAATAGTTAGTCAATTTGGCAAAATGGTACTAATAAAGATAGTGGACATTTGGTAAATTATGATAATATATTTAAAAGTTCAGAGGTGAATTTTTTAAGCTAATCAGTAGACAAATGATTAGATCTAAAGGGTCTATTAGGTTTACAATATTGGATAATATATTTCAGCTATTATTTTTATCACTTAATTGAATTTAAAACTTTAATTAAGTTTAATTACTAGATTAATTTTGATCATACTGGCTATATTTGCACTGATAGTAAAATATATTATAATCTATAACTATCAGAAGCATCACCATCCTGACAGGTAGCTTTGAAAATATAGAATAATTGGGGCACCTGGGTGGCTCAGTTGGTTAAGCAACTGCCTTCCACTCAGGTCATGATCCCGGAGACCCAGGATGGGGCCCCGCATCGGGCTCCCTGCTCTGCAGGAAGCCTGCTTCTCCTTCTCTAACTCCTCGTGCTTGTGTTCCCTCTCTAGCTGCATTTCTCTCTGTCAAATAAATAAATAAAATCTTTAAATAAAATCTTTTTATAAATCTATAAAAAATATATAGAATATGATCTCCCCTCAACAAGTACATAGTCCATAAAAGTTTTTCAATATAAATAAAAGATATTTATGCTTATGGATAGACACATTGCCAAAGTTAATCTGGTTCTTTCTCCTCTTTATACCAAAATGCCAGGTTTTCTTTCATTTATCTATAAAGGTGTAAAGAAGAGTATTTTTTTCATACATGGTTTATTGATACCAATAATTACCATTAATTAAGTTCTATATTATCAGGATTGTTCTACGTATAATCTTTAACTCTGCAAGATAAGTATATTTTATCTTAAATGAAATTATAATCAGATATCATAATATAATTAAGAGTTTAATATAATATGTAATAATTAGTATAACAAAGTTAATAAACCGCAGAATCAGCTTCAAAACACATTTTGTTGATTCCATAGGCCATTCCATGATTATCACACTTTGACAACCCTTCATGGAACTTTTCTTTTCGGGAAAAAACAGCAAGAACATTTTTTTGGTCACAAGAGGTTAGTTTAAGATTTAATATTTACTTGTAAATAATCTCAGACAAGTTTCTAAACTGTGTATTAGTTTTCTTGTTTTCTAGCTTATTTCCCAATATTATGAAGATAATGTTACATTGATACATTTCATACATGTTAAATTATTAATATGAGTAATAATGGTTGAAATCCAGACAAAGGATGTCAAAATAGGAAGAATGGACACAAGATGGCCCAATGTTTGGGGTCTTTTTGCTAGCCGTTCATTTGCCTCCTCACTACATCATCTCTGTTGCTGAGGACATATTACTTACTGGAGACAAGTCTACATCAGATTTTATGCTATTGTGTGAGAGTCATTAAAAGATCTCTAACAGGGGTGCCTGGGTGGCAAAGTTGGTTAAGTGATTGCCTTCATGATCCTGGAGACCTGGGATCGAGCCCCACATCGGGCTCCCTGCTCCGTGGGAAGCCTGCTTCTCCCTCTCTCACTCCCCCTGCTTGTGTTCCCTCTCTAGGCTGTGTTTCTTTCTGTCAAATAATAAATAAAATCTTAAAAAAAAAAAATCCCTGACAAAAAAATCTGTATTGTCAGGAAATGAAGAAAGACATGTTCATTTTTGTTTTTCACAGTAAACTTACTATAAATGGGAACCAGGAGACATACCATTACAGTTATGAACACAAGCTTTGGAATAAATAGGCACTGTTCAAACCCTAGCTATACTTCTCAATGATGATATGGTCTTTGATAAATCACGTAACTGACATTTTCCTATGTGTGATTGGAGATACTAATCTAACAATTCAATTAGCTGGAATATATACATCAGCATAGTTCTTGGTTACCATGTAGGGATGACATATAAGTGGTAGATAAAAGTGCTTTTGTGATTACTATTTTTTTAAATTTCTATATAATTAAAATAATGTTTGTATTATTTAAGAGAAAACCTTGTAACTGGAAAAATAATGATCTCTCAAAATTTGTCTAAATGTCCTTTTACTGAGACATCTAAAAACTAAAGACCTGGTTCTAAAATGGGGAGAAAAGACTGATACCATATTTTTCAAAGATTTTATCAAAAGCATTATGCATAATAAAATATCTATTTCTCTTTAGGAACAGACCTTATAATGAATTTTAACATCCAGCACAAAGTCAAATGTCATTGGAAAATTCTTATAATATTTTCCAAATTAGTAAATGAACCACTAGCAAAATAAGACTGATTACTGTAAACTGTTGCTCTTTTACTTTCTTGGATTGTCTACTTAGTAACTGAATTTATTTACTTAGTTGTGGAAAATGGTTTAAGTCAAGAAAACTCATTTGCTTAAAACAACAAATATTTTTTTTTCTTACAATTCTGAGACTTATAAGCATTTCTTATTCTTGAACGTGTGTGTGGTTGACAACTCAGGATGAGTCGCACATATAGCTGTAGGCACGTTGCTTTGTCTACAGGAGTTCAGATGGAAGAGCTTGAACTGGCTCCACATGGTTTCTGCTACACCAGTAGACCATCCTAGACTTTCCATTATAGGAGCGATGTCGGGTTTCCTATAACGTTAAGAAAGAAAGCCCCTGTGTACAAGAGCTTTTCAACCCTCTCTTCAGGTCATATTTGTTAATATGCAATTAGATAAAGACAGATTGTGAAGCCCAGTTGTAAAGGGTGGAGAATTATCCTTTACTGATTGGTAAGAGTGGCAAGTGATAATGGAGTCACACTTACAGGGATGGGAAGATCTGTGGTCATTTTTGTTCTCTTCCACACTGCCGGGAGCCAGCCCCAGTAACAGTCAGGGTCCGAGGGTGAGAGAAGGCATTGGCGCTTTCGAGGTGAGGAGATCAAACTCAAAGGTGGTGTAGGGATCTCCTGAAAACACTGTTCTCAGGGTTCTTTATTTATAGAGAGTTAAGTGTTTGTTCAGGTGGAAACCATATGAGCAAGGAGTTTCTTTAAGTGATGAATCATCAGTCTTGAGTGACAATAGTGATAATAGTGTTTTTAGAGGGTCCATGCAAAAATAAGATGTGCTCGTTATATCCTAATTTATCAAATGATTGATCACAGGCAGGCATGTTCTGAGCAACAGAGGGCTCCCAACATGAGTCAACCCTTATCTCATCAGAATGTTTTACTACTCCCTAGTGGTGAATGAGTAGTCACACAAACAGGAGGTTGCAATATCTAAGCTATTTACGTTAGTAAAGGTTTTACTAAGTTTTAAAGTAAGTATGTTGTGCCCCCACAATCCTACAATTATTAAGCTTCATAAGGATTGGCATGACTCTCCATGCCTTGAATTAGTGCTTTCCCAGGTGCACGTCCCAGGGACACAAAGGACATATTGCCCCGGCCCACAGGGTACATTCACGGGTACCTCCACCAAAGTTTTTGGCGGATCTCAGCATGGCGGGGGGGGGGGGCAGATCACGCCACCCCCGACACCACGCTAACACATGTTCAAATTACTTAACTGAATTGGATGTGTATATTAACAATTTTGAGGTTTTGGCCCAAGAGTAAAGGAGAAATAAAGACTTACACAAACTAGAAAAGACATATTATAGGTAATGGCCAAGAGATTAGGATCTAGACATAGAGAAACATGAAGGGTATTGTGGTTGTTGATAGATATTGTGAAGGAACAAGTTATTAAAATATGTGCTTTGTCAGTCACCTTATCTTTATTATTTAACCTTACATGCAACCTAACCCCATGTATGCTGTCTTCCTTCACAATATTTTGCATAGGGCACATGTGTTTGAATTCTTAGTATATCTAGCATATTGTGGTAAATACCGTACTTATTCGACAAAGTTAATTATGCATTATATGATTTTTTCAAATAACCTATGTGAAATATATCCTCGTCACTATAAATAAAAGAAAGACTCAAGGAGTTCATAGACATGGGAAAAATAGATACAGAAACTCGTAATTATAATAAAGTCTGACACACTTGAGAAAATAGTTGGCTATAGGTACTCAGTATCTATTTGTTGAGCTAATGGATGGATTTTGGATGGACAAGGTCATTCATTTCAGAGAAAGTGAGTTAACTATTGCACTCTTATGAGAGCAAGATGGTTAGGGCAATATGGGGGAGCATCCAAAGTGAGATCAGCTGAATTTTTTTAAGTTTTCTTTTTTTCTCTTGTAATGTCTACACCTAGTATGGGGCTGAAACTCATGACCTTGAGATCAACAGTTGCATGCTCTTCCAGTTGAGCCACTTGGCTGAATTGTTAAGACAGGTCATTGTCAGTGTGATGATTTCATGAAAAAAACTTGATTTCCCAACAATGATTCTGTACATTCAGGAAAAATACAAAATAACTTTATTATAAAGGAAAAATGTAAAGGTAAATATGGGCATGGAATGGAATGGCATTAATGAAATTAAAAAATACATATATCGATGAACAGATTACCATGATTACCAAACCTGGGGGGGGAGGGTTGTGTTCGGTGGACAACAACAGAGAAATGAATCAGAATTCCAAAAATAAAGTATCAAAAATAGTCATGGGATCCAGATAAAGGAATATATAAAAAAGGAATGATAATCAAACAATAGATCAGACAATATCTGCAAATGTAGACTGAATTTAGCTAAATTATAATAAATTTGGTGAGAACCCATAATTTCTTTAATCTGTTGTTAAAATATGCTGTCCATCTAAATGGGGTGCATATGTTAAATAAAAATACATTAAGGTTGAAGGAATGACTAAGTAGAAAGAGCAGTATTATAAATTCAAAAGGAAGAATGTCCTCTCTTGTCATGTTCAGTGGCTGGTCTGAGAATTTAATCTGAAAGGGAGAAATGAAGTAGGAAATCCAGCCATTTGTAGGGTGTCTGTCTTGGTACTTCTGCAGCTTAAAAAAAATGTAGAGATGGGTTTAAATACACTGTAAAACATTCTACAGGGTGTGCAGCTCTTGGTTAAGAGGAAATTAAACATATATATACCCTTTACTCAAACCAAAAAATGTTATTTTAAATCAGTTTAGATATATTTTGCATCATTAAATAGTTCCCTGTTATGAAAGCTAATGCTTTTTTTTTCTTTCTGTACAAAATATAGTACAAGTTGATGAATTGCTGTGATGCACAGTTAGGTTTGTAGATGTGTCTGCTCCATAACTTAGAAATGCACCCTGATATTTGCATTCTGTTTTCTGCTTTAGAGCCACTGACAAAATTGTTTCCTTTGAAGTAATTCTGTTTTATTGGTGTATTAAAAATGTGGTGCAGGCTAATGTGGAGAATTTAGTCTGTCACTTTAAATCAATAGTGATCTATGGAACTATGTGAGGTCAAGCACTGTTCAGGCTACCTTTGCAACAAATCATAATGCCACATTAAGTACTTACAGGGTCTTATTAACCCAGGAAAACCTCATAAGGAAAGAGGTTTGTTGAAGACAGCAAAAAGAAAGCTCTGTAGACAAGTATTAAAAAAATATTTCAGAACAGAGAGCTAACAGAGAGCTAATGCAGCAGGAGATGGAAAACTGGGATAATAAACAATACAAATGGCGTTAGATATCATTTTAAGGTTCACATTTCTTTAGAAAGACTTTAATTTCTATAAATAAAGAGGGAAAAATCAACTCTTTCACTAGAGAAGTTTGCTAATCTGAATAAGTAAATGCTGTCCTTATGTTCCCTGGCCTGCTATCAGAAACATTTCTATCATTTCAAATTATAAAAAAAGAAAGAAAAAAGAAGAACATGAGGGAAATAATTGTGTGTAGCACAAAGTGAGATGGGAATAATTTGCAATCTATCAAAACTTTTGAGCACAGGTTTTTCTTGCAGAAGTATCCATTTAGACAGGAACTCAGAGGCCAGCTGTAGTAATGTAACAATGGATGGCTCTCAGATAAGAGGGTACAACAACTATAATAAGCCACAGACTCTCATGCGGTCCAGTCACTTTGGTTGTACCTCAGAAATCAGTATCCTCTACTCTTTTCTCTAGTGTATCTGTGTGTCTCTCTCTCTTTGCTCCATCAGTTCTCCAGCTTTGCTTCTGATTCTGCTGCCGTCTGTTACTATATCATAGTCTTAATTCTGCAAAAGACAGATTTGGGTTAGTTATAAACCAGCTGTATCTCTTGGGGTTTTATTTATGAGTAATATTGGTCACTCAAAATATCTTAATTATGTTAGGCAACTCACAAAATATACAGGAGGGAGCAGAGAATCAGACATGGAGTGGGGAAGAGAGAAACAGTGCTCAAATTACCTGCACAGGGCTAAGTAAACACACGGCGCGGCACCTTGAGGACCATGGCACAGTCTGAGCACTGGATGGTGTTCTCTCTCATTGCCACAGGAGACAGATCTGTCTGCTAGCCCCCACAGCAGAATGGGTTCTCTGCCACACATGTTTCTTTGTGGAATTCCCTAAGCATGAGAAGAGTATTCAAATATGGTTACAGACCAGAAATCCACTATCAAATACACTGTATTTTCAAAATAGAAGACTCGTATTGAATGAAGTTTTGGTGTCACACAACTTGTAATATCCTTGGACACCATAAAAATCTACTGATTTTATCGTTGGCACTATTACTTCATATATTATTAGAGATAAAGGTAGCACAGTCACATGACATACATAAGCAAAAGTATGCAAACTTTCATCTGTGACTGTTTCTCTGGAAAAACATTATATATATATACCAGGGTCGGGGCTGTTTATATATATGTGTATATATGCCATGGATGGCTAGAGTTTCTTGGATTTAGCTCCATTACAATGTGTTTAATAATTTTTCATTTTATACCACAGTTGTGAGAAAATAGACATAATTATTTCTTTAAATAGATTCAATTATATTCCAGAAGATATATATACCACAGAGTAGGAAAAATTCATGCAATACAATAAATAGAAAGAAAGAAAAAGATGAAAATGTAAGTTGTGAAAATAGAATAACCCTTTAAAGTGAGATTAAAGTAGAAAACAATTGTCTTGATATCTTGTTATACGTGTTATATGTAGATTCTCAAAATTATATTCTGAATATTCTACAATACAATGCAAAAAAGTAACCTTGGCAAATTACATTATCTGTAATATTCATAAATCAAAATAAAATGATACAATACAGATCACTCAATATAAGTACAGCAGTTACTTCTAAAGCCTAAAAGGAGTAGTTAAAGGAGGACAACTGACTGACTCCATCAGTCAAGCATCTGTCTTCAGCTCAGGTCTTGATCCCAAGGTCCTGGGAATGAGGCCCACCTTAGGCTCCTTGCTCAGCGGGGAGACTACATCTCTCTCTGTTTGCTGCTCTCCCTGATTCTGCTCATGCTCTCTTTATGAAAAAATAAATAAAATCTTAAAAAAATAGTTAAAAGATATTTCATAAAATAATTACTGTAAAAAATAAATAACGGTGATTAAATATATATAACACGTGTAACGGTTTACTACAAGCAAAACCTGTACTATCTTTTATTGTTAGTTTTAGTCAAAGCACAATTCTATTTAAAAAGTATATCAGGGATCAACGCACACAGCCTATATTTTGGAGCTATCTGATGATATTCCCTAATCTATGGAAAAATTTTAAATACTGCATGGCTATTGTGTTCATATTGAAGAATGTGTGGCTATTTATCATAATCTTCAAGGGACACAGTGTTTTTTGAAAACATATATTCAATACTTAGATCATTGTAAAAATAAACTATAAAGTAAAGACTGATAGATCTTCTCTACTGTAGGCCTTTACAGATTAGAGAATGAATAAGCATTGCAGAGAATCCAGAAAAACTGCTCCAGAGAAAGTGCTGGGCAGCATGCCCTTACATCAGCGTCTATAGCTATGATTCTCTTAACCATTTGGCAGGTATTAATAAGAAGTGATTTGGGATTACTCTCATTGACAGTTATGTAGGGTACACATTTCCTATGTTGTCAAATGCTCTATCAAACTGAACTTGATACAGGTTTGCCAGCCTAAGGAATGTAAGAAATCTGAAAGTGATTTTTCACACATAACTCACTGTAATATAAGATGCTATTACTACCCATATTTTATTTTTAACTCTTACTTTTTTTCTAATTCGATGTTAAGAATTAATGTTTTACTCATCCTGGCTGATGAGTAAAGATAGTAGTTGTTATAGTCCAAAGGTTCACCAGGAAGATGTTTCAAAATAGGTGACAAAAATTAATTAGTTGGCTCTTAAATTAACCAGATTGGTGATATAACATGGATAAGAAAGTGACTATTTTAGAGGAGAAATTGTAGATAACTACTTAGGGAGCAGGGATAGGTACCCACATTTACGTCAGTCTTGCAGGTGGAACTTAAATAGAATAATCGATATTTGGGAGGAAAGAATGAATTTATGGAACTGATTTGAAAAATACCAATATTGTAATATAGGTAAGCCAACTGCTTACCTGAGGCAGACTCACCAGAGGGTATTTTGGGGACAAAGGATACATTGATGGTTCTTGTAGCCCATATGAGGCCAAGAATAAGGATACCTCCCTAAGTGGCTGTCTTTCATTCTCTAGAATAAGGCCACCTAGAGGAACAAAACCGACCCTGCAGGGTACAGGCATGTTGCAGATGTTATGCGTTCAGTTCCAGACCACTGTGCTGAAGTGAATGTCACAATAAAACGAGTCAAATGAATTTTTTTTTCATTTCCCAGTGCATGAAAAAGTTATGTTTACACTGCACTGTGGTTTACTAAGTGTGCAATAGCATTATGTCTTTAAAAAACACTGTATGTACCTTAATTAAAAATACTTTATTGCTACAAAAATGCTAACCATCATCTGAGCTTTCAGTGAGTCATAATCTATCAGTCTAACAAGTGTAACAATAATGAGAAAGTTTGAAATATTGTGAGAATTACCAAAATATGACACAGAAAGAAGTGAGTAAATTCAGTTGGAAAAACAATGTGTGCCAATAGAGTCATTCAACATAGGTTTGCCACAATCTTTCAATTTGTAAAAAAAATGCTGTGTCAGCGAATTTCAATGAAGTGAAACTCAAGAAAATGAGTTACACCTGTAATGCTATATTGGCATTCCTAAATGTAGCAAAAGGGTAAGGAACCAATCATCCAAGGATATTACAGAACAAACCCTGCTTATAGAGGATATAATTCAAAAATAAAAATAATACCATAGGAAACTTCAAAAGTACTTATTGGGAAAATAAGTTTATTTTAGGTTCATTTCCAAGCCAGAAATTATAAAGTAAACTTAATCGGATTTTTTATAAGATCAAAGTCTTGTCTCACTCTTACCCTTAATAGGGATGGAGGAAAAGATACAGTATTAAAGAAGAAAAAGCCAATAACGTTCCCTTTTATGATACCTCCAGACTACAGAAGGTTTTTGAAAAAGAGAGGGAAGAAGTTTTATCTTTGAATAAAAAATGAAGTGTTTATTTTAGTTTTTAAATTATACCTAACAGTGAGCAGAAAAATTATATGAGTACTATAAGAATTTTCATCTGGGATCAAGGGAAGAAGAAGTCCACTGTGGGGGGGGAATATTAAGGGACAGCTGGAATTAAAACTAGTTTCATTTTTATTTATTTATTTATCTATCTATCTATCTATTTATTTATTTAATAAAGATTTTATTTATTTATTTGACAGAGAGAAACACAGCTAGTGAGGGAACACAAACGGGGGGGGAGGGGGCGAGAGAGGAAGGAGCAGGCTTCCCACTCAGCAAGGATCCCAATGCAGGGCTCCATCCCAGTACTCTGGAATCATTACCTAAGCTGAAGGCAGATGCTTAGCCACCCAGGCATCCTAAACTTGTTTCATTATTACTGCATCTTAAAAGTCATGCTTTTCACATATCAGATGTGTGTGTATATGAATAAAGAGCTTTCTTTTTAATGCCAGAATCAAAAAATTATCAACATCAAGGTCCATTAAATGTTGAAATGATTTCCCCATGCAATGCTGTATCATTTATTAAAAAAAAAAAAAAATAGGCACCTGGGTGGCTCAGTCATTAAGCATCTGCCTTCAGCTCAGGTCATGATCCTAGAGTCTCGCTTTGGAGCCCCAAATTGGGCTCTCTGCTCAACAGGACTGCTTCTCTCTCTCCCACTCCTCCTGCTTTTGTTCCCTCTCTAGCTGTGTTTCTCTTTGTCAAATAAATAAATAAAATATTTTAAATAAATAAATAAATAAATCCATTAATTAATTAATTAATATAAAAAATAGCAAATCACTAAAGAAAATGAATCCTGACAGAGGGTTTACATTATGACCCGATAAACACCTAGGTTCTATAATACTTATGAATAAGAAAGAAAGAAGGCTGTATTATCACATTACAATGAAATAGTACTATGCTCTCATGAAATCCTGGGCATTTGCACTTGTTTCAGAATATCATCCCTGCAATACACAGATAAGTGTACTTCCATTTTTTCTTAGAGCATCCAAAAATAATTTGTGTCACACCTGAGGTTAGGGAAGGTGTTTAAAAGATTAACTTGAGAATGATTGGATAATAAGTAAAATATGAAACATGTTAGCCTCTAATACCTGTTCCTACATAACTCTCTCCCAGGACATCACACTTAAATCTAACAAATCATTCATAAACATCTACCTCCGCCAAACAGGGCACAATTTACAAACAAATGAATTCTGTTTTGTTTTTCTTTGTTTTGTTTTTGTTCTGTGTCTACATTACTAATTCTCTTTTATGACTTCCAGTACATATTGCTCGAATGAAACAACCTCACGAACAAAGCTTGTTATAAAAGTGGACTTTAGGGTGCATTAAAAAATGATTGTATGTAGACAACAGCACATTTAAACAGGTTTTCTTTAGAACAGATGCCAGCTGGCAGGAAATAAAGCACTTTATTGAGTTTTGTAAGCAAGATAGTGTATGTGTGATCTGCAGATAACAGTATTACATAAAATACACTTTATTGTCAGTATCATGTTGAAAACAGTTAAAAACTGCTTGACTAGACATATTATTTTTTTTGGGAATTTCTTTCTTTCTTTCTTTTTTTAGATTTTATTTATTTATTTGACACACAGAGAGAGACAGCAAGAGCAGGAACACAAGGAGGGGAGTGAGGGAGGCAGAAGAGGCTTCCTGCCAAGCAGGGAACCCAATGAGGGGCTGGATTCCAGGACCCTGGGATCATGACCTGATCCAAAGGCAGATGCTTAACCACTGAGCCACCTGGACACCCCTCTTTTTTGGAATTTCTATTGTTTATATAGTAAAGAGAGTCTGTATCAGAGGTTCTGTATCAAAAGTGTAATCATTACTAGAATCAAAAGCAGATTTATATTATTGAATGCAAAACACACAATCACAAACACACACAAAATAAACAACAACAACAACAACAAGAACAAGATGAACACTGCCTGTCAGATAAAAGATTTGTATAATACAGTCAGAGGTGAATGACTCTTAAAGATGAAACTTGATTTTTCGTAATGATGATCAAGTGTAATATACTCTATGTTTTTGAAGCTTATATACTTGCTGGTTTGCAACCATGTCAGAGGCTTTCCTGGTGTAATCTGAAACTGGCCCCTGTTCTCAGAAGGCAAAGAGAGACATAAGAAAGAGGATGGCCAGTCCAGGTTGGTAAATAAAAGTTTTTATAACAGCAAAAGGAACTTACACACCATGCTTGTCTTGGGAGATAGTAAGATGAGTGGATCCCTGCACCTCTCCTCCCAGTCTCAAAAGTTTAATAGAGACCCTCTACCTGGGCTCAGTAATATATACCAGGCAGGTCTTTTCAACACCACATCACTATCTCAAGACTATATCTTCAGAGTGGAGCAGCCTCGAAGAGCAGAGAAGGTCAGCAGAACCCACATTATAAGGAGAGGAGCGGGGCAAGGACCCTCTGAGTGCCAAGTTCTAGCTCAAGAGTAAATTGACAGTCACATCTTTTTGGTGATGTTCCCCAGCATGTACTGTTATATATCCATAACCTGTACTGTCATATATATATGAAATCCTGGTCCTTCTGATGGTCCAAATGACATGCCATTTAGAAATGACATGAAAACAGAAGTAGAGAAAGTATCTCTTTTTACAATTACCCTTTAAAAAGTTGATACTGGCCATCACATCCCTTTGAGTTTACTTCTCATTGCTAGCTATACCAACTTCCTTAAGAATGTGTCATCTTGGGGTGCCTGGGTGGCTCAGTTGGTTAAGCAACTGCTTTCGGCTCAGGTCATGATCCTGGAGACCTGGGATCGAGCCCCACATCAGGCTTCCTGCTCCACGGGAGGCCTGCTTCTCCCTCTCTTGGTCCCTCTGCTTGTGTTCCCTCTCTAGCTGTGTTTCTCTCTGTCAAATAAATAAATAAAATCTTAAAAAAAAAAAGAAGAATGCATCATCTTGGGGCACCTGGGTGGCTCAGTTGGTTGGGCGACTGCCTTCGGCTCTGGTCATCATCCCAGGATCAAGCCCCACATCGGGCTCCCTGCTCAGCAGGAAGCTTGCTTCTCCCTCTCTTACTCCCCCTGCTTGTGTTTCCTCTCTAGCTGTGTTTCTCCCTGTCAAATGAATAAATAAAATCTTTCTAAAAATTAAAAAAAAATTAAAAAAAGAATGTGTCATCTTACATTGTAATTGTAGCATTGTGGAGTTTTAGCAATGTTCCTAGAGTAGAACTTGATCAGTGTATTAGAGAATCTTTCTCTTTTCTGGTTCTGTATGGTTATTAAGATTATATTAATAGACATTAACTCTCTCAATATGGTGAACTAAATATCCTGAAAAACCTTTCCAATTATAAAGAAAGGAAATCAAAAGAAAAGAAAATATACCCCCTGAAAGCACTAAATATGATCTTTTGAAAAGCCTTTGGAAATATATGTGTCAATCTGTGGGTCCATGGATGAAGTCCATGAGGCCACAGTTCAGTAGAAGCAGAATTGGACAATGGAAAGCTGTTGTGAAGTTGTGAGAGCCCCAAGGAACTGTTCAGTCTTTGTAACTTTTGGTTTTGGGTCATGGGGTTGCAAAGTGGGTATAGTAAGAGAATAAGATTTTTTGTTTCTGTTTTGCTTTGTTTTTTGTTTTTTGTTTTTTGTTTTTACTTCAATGTCCTCGGAAAATCAGACACTGGGATTCCTACACTTGTTTCTTAGATACTACAAACTCTGTATTTACTTGTGATACTTCAAAACTGGCCATTATTCTAGGAACTGGAGTTTCACTTGCCTCAGGGTTAACAAATCACAGGTGCTTAATCAGTCATGAATCAATTCCACAAACATGGAGGGTGTACTTATTTTATAAGATTCAAACATTTTTTTGATAGGAGAACATAACAAGGACATTTGATTGAATGGAAGACACAACTTTTTGATGTACCCCAGAGGAGAGAAGCCTTCTAGGCAGGCCACACACTGGATTGAGCTGGGGACAAGATAATACGAAGTCGAAGCTGTAGAGGGCATTTTTTGTATAACAAGTGGGGTGGAGTTAAGTAGGTTTTGTGGGCTTCCTATGTATTAGCTGATTTTAGTAATTTCTGGAAGAGGAGGATAGTGACTGCCTCTAGTTTTCTGACACCTGGCTTGGGACACTTAAGGCTGCCGCATAGTGACCTAGAGAGTCAGAGCCCCATGATCATGATGGAAGTATCTGGAATGTGTCATGGAAGTATCTGGAATGTGAATTTAATTGGCTGCTCAAGAAGGGGAATTGACAGCCTTCAGTGGGGGCTCAATACTAGATAGAGAGCATTCTTTTAAAAGTCTATCACAGTGTTTACCATATTCTAAACACTAGCAGATGCAAATAGGGAGCATTTAGAAAACATTATGATACAATATGAAATAAAGACTATAATTACCTTTAATCTTGTAAATCAATTTATAGTGGATGAGTGCTAAAATGTAAAACAAACAATGTAGGACTCTATTATATGATGACATGGTATAGTGTTCTTATTTTTATTCATTTAAGGGCACTGGAAACCACAAGGCCCTGTCATAAAACTTCAAACTGGAGCATTTTTCAATCACACAGCTGAACTTGCACTTCTGTGTGCCTGTCATTAATTCTCCCTCCTACTTTACTTCTCATTATTTCTCATGATCATGGCTATAGTTCTGCTCTAAGTTTACCTTTATCAGCTTTCCCTACTGTTCATTATCCCAGAGTTGATCTTCAAACTCTATAATCCCAGGTCTATAGAGAAGTTCTAAAGAGATCTCTATGGGCATCCAGTAAAAGTTTTAGCATACAGTGTTAAATCATGATAACGGCTATGTTTATAATATGAATTCTTTCATGTTATTTTATTAATACCAAAAATTAGAGCCACAATTTAATTATGTTCATAATAAGTAAACTTTTCAGCATTCAGACAGTTCTTTATTTAGTGCAAATTATATAAATGTGAGATTTCACATTAAAATGCTATTTTCTTTCCAGAATAGAATAATGAGAAATGTGTCAGTGTATGGGAAAGTTTAGAGATACCAGTTTTCCATTTTTGTTTGTTGATCCTTTTTTTTTTTGCTTTATAAATCTGCTTTCATTGGTGTAATCTGTTTTGTAATATAATACAATAAGTTTTGTGGGAAGGTTGAATTTCTAGTCTAGAAATACATATAGTTCTGATGGAAAAGATAAATAAAACCAAAACAAAACAAAAAAAGACTATAAAGCCTGTAAAGAGATACAACTCTAAGGTATATGGCAATTTCAAGCTGTGTTGAACAACATGATGATCTGTTTCTGCTTGGTAATAAACACATAATCTGAGGTGGGTATTAAATATCAGCAACAAATGTGATATAGTAAGGTTTAGAGTGAAATCTGCCTGAATTGTCCAAGTGACTTATGGACATCTCATATTGCTAGGTTTTCTGGAACATACAAAACTCTGAGCTTCAGAGAAAGATAGCATTACCTTGTGCTATAGATTCTTTAACAACCCTGTCTTTATGTTTTTGTTTTTGTTTTTGTTTTTTCTGCATTGCTCTTTGCCTGGACATACCTCTACCAATTCAGCTTATACAACCTTCTCTTTCTAGAGAGTACCAAGCTACCTCAATCCTTACTACACCCTTGTTGATGTCTTTGAGTTTAAAGTATTCTCTTCAAAGATAACTGACTTCATGAAATTTGATCTTGACTTTCACTCATCTTTACTCTAGTCAAACTTCCCTTTTTTGTCTCAGTACATATGTTCTTATTTTTATATATTATTGTATGATATTAAAATATACCACACATATAATTTGTGAAAGAGGTCATGCTCAGAAATAACACATGATTTAATAGAAAGAAAATGACTTAAATAAGCAGTCAATGAGTCTGCCACTTACATTTGAAATTCCTTTGAGGATATTGTTGATCTAGTTTTGAGGACAGACCCATTATCTCTTCCTAAATAGAAAATTGAATTCAGTGCTAATAATAAATGAGCTATCAAGCTATGAAAAGACATGGAGTAAACTTAAAGACAATCTATTAAGCAAAAGAAGTCGATCTGAAAAGGCTATATGCTGTATGATTCCAGCTGTATGACATTCTGGAAAAGACAGAACTATGGAGACAGTGGTTTTGAGGGTTTGTGTGAAGGTGAAGCACAAGATATTTTGGGCAGTGAAACTATTTTGTGTGATGCTATAATAATGAATATATGTCACTACACATTTGTCCAGTGCATAGAATATGCAACACCAAGAGTGAATCTTAACATAAACAATAGACTCTGATGGTAGTGATGTGTCAACAAAGACTCATGTGCCACTCTGGTGGGAGATGTTGATAATGAGGAGGGTTGTGCCTGTCTGGAGGTTATGTTCTTCTCAACTTTGCTGTAAGTCTGCTTTATAAAAATAGAGTTTATAAAAAAAGAGAGAAAGAGAGTATTGGTGACATGCTTTTTTTTTCTTCAGAGAAACTTTACTGTTCCACCCTCATTTCACCTTTCTCAATCATTCCTGTGTGGACTGGTTGCAATATCTTGGCCCTGGACCCAGTTTTTTCACTCTCCCTAGCCTCTTTGGGTTAGATATGTCCTCTGAACCATTTCTATGGTTCCTATTTTTGCCCATACCCAGGAGGCTTGAAAAGAGAATAGAAGTGATGGCAAAAACCGTCCACTGTTTTTTTGTTTTGTTTTGTTGTTTTTTTCTTTTTTTAAATTTATTTATTTATTTGACAGAAAGACACACAGCTAGAAAGGGAACACAAACAGGGGGAGTGAGAGAGGGAGAAGCAGGCTTCATGCCAAGCAGGATCCTGGGACTCCAGGATCATGACCTGAGACAAGGTAGACATTTAACACCCAGGCGCCTCTCTACTGTTTTTGTGCACAGAAGTAGTGCCCTCAGACACCAATCTGAGGGGTCATGCAGGGCTGCCTCTACAAGGGAAAGTAGCAGCAGCTGAATTCTGCACATAGCTTTTTGAAATATTTATTTATTTATTTATTTATTTATTTATTTGATCAGTAAAGCAAGGACAGATGCATCAAAGCATGGGAAAGGAATGCCAAGAGATGGCCATTATCTTGAAGCCAGAAAGCTTGCCTGCACCACCATCCCCTATTCACAGGCTTGCAGGGAGGTGATCATGGGATAGGCAATAAAAGGGATATTTGCACTAGCAATTGCTGGAGGTACGAAGGGGAGTTGAGGGTTACTTTTTTTCATAGCTCCTTATCTATGCCCTGTCGCAGGATATGATGGGATCCTGTTCCTACTCAGCCATTTGCATTCAATAGCCTGAAGACAAGAATGTCATTGATACTTAGGTTGCTCCTACAATCACTCCTAAGGGTTTACAATACATTTTCTAACAGTAAGTCCACACTCCACTTACAACATCTGTTACAATCCATCACAAAGCCATCCATTTCTGCCAAAATCTCAGGGGAACTTAGGCTGAGTGTTAAGAGAAGCTTGAGAGCAGTGACAAGAAAGCAGTGGGTCCTGGGAAAGATCTTGATACTGATACATTAACTGGGAATATATGATATTATTGGATGAAAATGACCTATTGAAAAAGAACACATTCTGAAAGTAAAATTATTAAGCTATTTTGAAAAAACATAGCCTTTTGTTTACAGGAGAGAAATAATAATAATAAAAAAAAACCCAACACTTTTCTAAAAGTATGATGGTGGGTGCCTGAGTAGCTCAGTCAGTTAAGCGTCTGACTTCAGCTCTGGTTATGATCCCAGAGCCCTGGGGACAAGCCCCACATGGGGTTCCCTGCCAGGGTCCTTGAAAGAAGGATGGCGTCAGCAACTGAGAGAGCCCCAAAGATGCTTTTTGATCACCTGTCAGACATCGCTGCCTTGCTGGCTTTCAGTGTCTTTATTTACAGGCAGCAAGTTAAAGATTCTCATAAAGGAAATTTTTTTTACAGAGAATGATTTTTGACTACACAGTGTCTTTGTTAGAGAAACATAGTGCTTTTGTGAAACTTAGTGCTCCAGTCAGTGAAACATGTTTTTGCAGGTGCACATATCTACAATTTAGAGTTAACTCCTTCAACTGAACCAAGGACATGTTAATCAATAATGTTTCCTACATTTTTTTTTTTTTTTTTTTTTTACATTTGGCACCTAGACGATAAAGGGTAGACTAATGATAAGGTATTTTTTAAGCAGGTCTTACTGACAGGAAGGCAATTGAAAGGTTTGGATGAGTTATATACAAAGTTTCAGCTGCATTATTAATACAATGACCAAAAGTTAGTCTGTTTGGCATCAAGGAGAAAGATAGCTTATTTTGCAAAGGTAAAAGTGCTTGCTCAAGCCTCTTTTCTATGACTGGGTGCAGAACTTTTTTATTTATGGATCCTTTGTGTGTGTGGCAATGTTCTTGTTAGTACAGTTTTATTTCTTACATTAAGCCTTTTATTTAACCTTTTAAGAGCCTTGACAATCTCCTCCACAGAGCTGCAAGAAATTTAAAGGGAAAGTACAAAAAGTGCACTCTTAAGGACTGTAAGGGAGTTTCAGTTCAGCCTAGAGCATCCTGAGGCCCTGTCAAGAGTAATGTGCTTTGTTGTTTTTTCTTTTTTTTTTTTAAGATTTTATTTATTTGACAGAGAGAAACATAGCCAGAGAGGGAACACAAGCAGGGGGAGTGAGAGAGGGAGAAGCAGGCTTCCAGCGGAGCAGGGAGCCCGATGTGGGATTCGATCCCAGGTCTCCGGGATCATGACCTGAGCGGAAGGCAGTCGCTTAACCAACTGAGCCACCCAGGCGCCCAAGAGTAATGTGCTTTGTTTTTAAGATAAAGACCAATCAGTAGAAAGAAGAGATACCAGTTTTATACCATAGGCAGGAGCAAGTTTCAGACCACCCTTTCCTCTCTGTGACCCCGTCAGGCCTAGTGGGATTATTTTACAGCAGCAGGAGCTGTGCTTCTACTGCTACCTTCTCCTTTGTGACTGTCAGCTTGCGAGACCTGGAGACTCCCAACAGCTCCCTGCTAAGCCTTCTCTCCCTTTGCCTGCAGCTCTGCTTGCTCTATGTCAAATAAATATGTCAAATTAAAAAAAATCAAATTAATAAATAAAATCTCTATGTCAAATAAATAAATAAAAATAAAATAAAAGTAAAAAAAACTCTATGTCAAATAAATAAATAAAATCTAGGGGGAAAAAGGTATAATGGCTAAGAGCATGAATTCGTGACACAAAAGTGCCTGGTTTTCAGTCTAGGTTCTACCAATTATTGATGGTAAAATTAAAATGAATCATGGAACATCTTTGTCCTACCACTCTCCGCATTAGTAAAATTGAGGATATGTTTATTAAAGAAATATTTTAGACCTTACTATATACGAGTTACTGTTCTAGGACTTAAAATATATGTGTGAACAAAACAACAGAAATACATGCTGTCATTGAGTTTTGATATTATTATGGGTAACGACAGTGTCCATTTCTTAGGGTTTTGGTGATTATTGCATGTGTTGTTATATATGAAGTTCATAGACCAGTGCTTGACCTGCATTCAGGCTCCTGTAATCTACGAGTTTTTATTGCCTACAACTAGAGTGGAAGATATTGGAAGCATACAACTATTCAAAAGCCTCAATTTACTCGAACAGAAACAGTGAAGGAACTGTTGTTATGTCCTCATGTAATACAAGTATGTTTTGTTTGTTAATACACACCATGAAAAGGCACAATTCATGCCAACTGATAAAATGCAAAAGTAGAAAAAAAAAAAAACTTCTACAGAAGGGAAAAAAATATATATCAGCTTAGTCAAGTTAGTTGGAAAGAAATAAATAATTAAAATAAAATAAATGATACGCAAAATGAAAACAATGAAGTTTTGTCCATTTGGTTTATTAAACATAAAGTAATTAAATTAAGGCATTGTAAAAGAAAATATTAAATTTATATAAAATATATTTAAAAGAATAAAGTTGAGAATAGAGTGTAAATTAAAGAGGTTCCAGACAAATGAAAATATTGTAAAACTAGGGTCAGCAATATTTGGATCAAATAAAGTACTTTTTTTTTTTTTTTAAGATTTTATTTATTTGACAGAGAGAAATACAGCCAGAGAGGGAACACAAGCAGGGGGAGTGAGAGAGGGAGAAGCAGGCTTCCCGCTGAGCAGGGAGCCCGATGTGGGACTTGATCCCAGGTCTCTGGGATCATGACCTGAGCCGAAGGCAGTTGCTTAACCAACTGAGCCACCCAGGCGCCCCACAAATAAAGTACATTTAAGGTTATAAATTATCAGAAAGAAAAAATATGTTTTGTAAAATAATAGATACACCTTTATGAATATGCAATTACCACAAGTGTATATCCATGGATAACATGACAATACATATAGTTTGGGTTTTTTACCTACATTTTAGGTTATATATGTTAGGTGTACAGAGTTCCAGTAGGTCTAAAAGCCCAAGTGATGTCTTAGCCATTTATATAAAATATAATAGGTGCTTAAAATTACTATAGGACAAATATCTCTATAATAATGTTATAGTATTATAGGTTATCAGTGGATTATGTCCTGTAAAACATATGTTAAAGTCTATGCTTCAGTCCCTCAAAATGTGATCTTTTTTGGATATACAGTCTTTGTAAATATAATTAGTTAAATTAAAACTAGGTCACATTGAAATAAGGTAGCACCTCAATCCAATATGACTGATGTCCTTGTAAGAAGATGGCCATATGAATACACAGAGATGCACAGAGGGGGTGTCATGTGAAAAAAGAGGAAGAAAACAAATTGAAATAATGCATCTATGAGCTAAAGATCACCTGAATCCACCAAAAGCTGGAGAAGGCAAGGGAGGATAGTCCCCTACAGCCGTTAGATACATTGGCCCTGTCAAGGCTGTGATTTCAGACTTCTAACGTTAAGAAATGTGATATAATTAATTCCTGTTCTTTTAAGCCTCCCATTGTGTGGCATTTTGCTACAGCAGCCATAGTTAACTAATATAGAGGGGTATACAAATTTCAAGATGTTTGAAAAGTAAAGTTTCCTTCTACTTTAGTTGTATAGACTCCACACAGTTTTTGCAGTGCAAAACTAACCCTGACTATATCTCCAAATGATGGGACAGGAGGCACTTAAGAAAGATGACTCACATAGGGGGAAATAAAGCAGTACTTTCTCAAGGAGGAGAAAGCCGAGGGTCTGTCTTTACCCCCCCCTTTTTAATGTAAATGTCTAGACTTAGTTATTTAAGAGGTTGTCTACCTTTATACCATGCACACACACAAAAGAAAACAAATTGTTCTGAAAAATCTGTTTTATTAAGTTCGACTATTCTATCATTTCTATCAGAAATCCATTCTGAGACATATATTAGACATGTATGTATTTCTGAAATACATTTCACAATTTAGAAAAAAATGACAATTCTGAAATTTGTTCAGTGAAAGTGACTGAATGAATAGATGTTTAAAAGTAATTCTTTGTTCTGATTGCATCACTGGCCTGAAGGGGAATTTTATGGAGGAATTTGGTATAATCTTGGGGAATGTGGAATACTAGCTAATTTGTTTCCAAAAACAAATCAGATGCCTGAAATTCAATCTTACTTTATTTCTACTAAATTTTATTTTTATTAAAATATTTACTTACTTGGGGCACCTGTGTGACTCAGTCATTGTCTGCCTTCGGCTCAGGTCATGATCCTGGAGTCCCAGGATCCAGCCCTGCATTGGGCTTCCTGCTCAGCACGAAGCCTGCTTCTCCCCTCCCTCTGCTTGTGTTCCTTCTCTAGCTGTATTTCTCTCTGTCAAATAAATAAATAAAATCTTTAAAAAATATATTTATTTACTTATTTATTGAAAAATTAAACCTTTAGCACAGATAAATTGAAAATGCTTATGTCAAGTACAGTTCTGGCACAGAAGAAACAAATCAATGAAATAGAACAGAAAACCCAGAGATGAACCCACAATTGTATGGTCAATGGACCATTGACAAAAGAGGAAAGAATATCCAATAGAAAAAAGACAGTCTCTTCAACAATGGTGTTCAGAAAACTGGACAGTAACGTGCAAAATATGAAACTAGATGACTTTATTACACCATACACAAAAATAAATTCAAAATGTATGAAAGACTTAAATGTGACAGGAAACCATCAAAATCCTAGAAGAGAACACATTGGTCTTGCAATTTTTTTCCAAGTAAGTCCCCGAAGGCAAGGGAAACAAAAGCAAAGCTAAATTATTGGGACTTTATCAAGACAAAAAGCTTATGTACAGTGAAGAAAACAACAAACAAAACTGAAAGACAACCTACAAAATAGAAGATATTATAAATGACATATTTGATAAAGAGTTAGTCTGTAAAATGTATAGAACTTATAAAATTCAACAGTCACAAAACAAGTAATTCAGTGGAAAAATGGGCAGAAGACATGAATAGACATGTTTCCAAAGAAGACATCCAGATGGCCAAGAGACAAGAAAAGATGCTCAACATCATTGATCATCAGGGAAATACAAATCAAATCTACAAAGAGATATCACTTCATATCAGTCAGAATGACTAAAATGAACAATATAAGAAAAAAACAAGACAAAACAAAACACCAGGTGTTGTTGAAGATGTGGAGAAAAGGGAACCCTTTTACAATGTTGGAGGGATGGCAATCTGATGTACCCAGTCTGGGGAACATTATGGAGTTTTCTCAAAATCTTTAAAATAGAACTAACCTTTCACCCAACAATTATGCTACTACATATTTGCCCAAAGTATACAAAAAAAAATAAATTCAAAAAGATACATGCACACCTATGTTAATAGCAACATTATCAACAATAGGAAAATTATGGAAGGAGCCTAAATTGTCCATCGACTGATGAATGGATAAAGGACAAGTGGTGTGTGTGTATGTGTGTGTGTGTGTGTGTGTATAAAATATATATATATATGACCAGCAGAATTTTTGATACCACACACAAAACATTTCATCTATACAATTGAATATTACTCAGCCATAAAAAAGAATGAAATCTTGTCATTTGCAATGATCCGGATGGAATTAGAGTGTCATGTTAAGTGAAGTAAGTCAGACAGAGAAAGAAAAATATCATTTAATTTCACTCATATGTAATGATTTAAGAAACAAAATAATCATAGGAGAAAGGGGAAAAGTCAAATAAAGAAACAGATTCTTGGGGTGCCTGGGTGGATCAGTTGGTTAAGCGACTGCCTTCGGCTCAGGTCATGATCCCCGAGACCCAGGATCGAGTCCCACATCAGGCTCCCTGCTCCGCAGGAAGTTTGCTTCTCCCTGTCTCACTCCCCCTGCTTGTGTTCCCTCTCTGGCTGTGTTTCTCTCTGTCAAATAAATAAAATATTTAAAAAAAAAAAGAAAGAGATTCTTAATGATAGAGGGCAAACTGATGGTTAGCTGAAGGGAAGTTGGTAGGGTCATGGGTATTACAGAGTGCACATGCAGGGTAGAAGAGTGGGTGTTGTATGTAAGTGTCAATCACTAAGTTGTACACCTGAAACAAACAAACAAGCAAAAAATTTAAAAAAAAAAGAAAGAAAAAGAAGATGCTAATGACAAGTGTAAAATATGAAAATATAATGCTCTAGCATCTAACACATCACTATAGCATGCATTAGACACTCGATTTAATCCTGCTTGACTTTCTTTGTGTGAAAAAGCAATAATATCAGCCTTGAAATCATGATTTTTCCCATTTTATGATGATCCAATGAAAATATCTGGATACATTCAGAATCACCAATTTCTGAAATCAGAATACAATGCATGCTAACATAGGGATAAAAAATGATCTATATGGGTTTTAAAAATCCGTGGCCTTGAAAAAACTACTCAATTCAATTCATAATATTTTAAGTGACTGAAAAAATAAAGAAATGAAAAATTCATGATGTTTAATATTTGGAGACTTGGGAGAGGAGTATATTTTGCAGTTTCAGTAAAATAGAAAGTTAATTAAGCCCGTGGAAACTTTATGTAATGCAGTGTCTGCTCACAGGTAGATGAATACCTTAATGAAACAACATTCATTTGGGAATGAAAGAAATCAAGTGTTTGAATAGGCTTAGGAATTATCTAAACTGCTTTTTTTTCCCTCCAGCTAGAACAGCTAAATAAGTGACCCAATCAGTATATTTCATAAAGTAGATTGCTTTATTCCTGAAATTTTCATGTATTGTTCAAGCAGACACCACTTAAAAAAAATCATATCTGGCCAATTACAATTTCTTTGCATATTAATTTGAAATAGTTACAAGTTTAGACTTGCAACACTGATAAGAATACTTAGAAGGATGTTGATGGTGATGCTGAAGTGCCAAAGATATATATAAATAAATATAAAATATAATATGTATAAATATATATAAATATATACATATTTATGCTGAAGTGCCAAAGATATATAAATAAATATAATATGTATAAATATATATAAATATATACATATTTATATATGTATATATAATTATATAACCCATACAGTTATATATATGTTAAGATTTTTTTACTTATTTGAGACAGCATGAAAGAGCAAGGGGTAAGAGCAGAGGGAGAGGGACAAACAGACTCTCCCCTCAGCTTGGGGCCAGATGTGGGGGTTCCATGTCAGGACCCCAAGATCAGGACCGAAGCCAAAATCAAGAGTCAGAGTCGGATGCTCAACCAGATGTCTGAGCCACCTAGGAGACCCAGAGATGATAACATCGATAGCAAATATTTACAGTGTGCTTCATCTATTCCACAGCAAGCCTTTGACATAGATGCTAGAATATTTCACTTCTCAAAAGAAGAAATCCTGAGATAAAGTAAATAAATTACTCAAAATTACACATGAAGATATTGAATAGGGTTGGAATTGGTACTATGTCTATATAATTCCGGAGCTTGTGTGCTTACCTAAAAAAAATAAAACTACTGTAATAGTAATTAAAGCCCTTTCTTTTCTGGTGATCCATAAGAAAATTATGTTGCTGGTCTAGTTTTCAAATAACTTTTCTGGTCTGTCTTTTAATATTAATATGATGGGATTAGAATGCCATGAAGTCAAGATGGATTTTAAGTTACATATCAAGTCAAAGACTACTGATGACTGCACATAAAGCTTGTAATTTTGTTTTCAGATTAATTATGAGTTAAACTATTGAGCTGAATTTGCTTTGATATAAATATTAAGTTATATTTATTTTATAATCACACTATTAAATTTTAGTTCATTATAAATTTAACATAGGTAATGTCATTACTACTAAAAGGTATTGTTTACTATGAGTGCATATGACCTGATACTACGTTAGGAACTATAAAATCATTATCATTAAAACTAACCAGCACTCATTTTATAGAAGACAATATTGAAGGCCTGAGGGTTTTTTTTCCTCCTTTGTTTTTGTTTGCTTGTTTGTTTGTTTTTTTGAAAATAATGACTCAATTCTAGAACTGGAAATGTCAACGGTAATATTCAAATACATTTGACCACAAAACTCTTGCTTTTTAACCTATACTATATATCTTCCTTTAATATAAAATGAAGATCTTAAAGGCCAGTATAAATTTTGCTACAACACACAATTTCATATAAATATGAACTTAGTACCACCATACAAGGAAACAAGCATACAGGTGAGAACCAAGAACTTAGAGAGGACATCGAAGCTTAGAATGGATACAAAGGCCAGCAAAATGCACAAACATGTTATCATATGCTTGCCAGTTGAAATCAGTACTAGAGTTTCCTTGAAATCAAGGAAATAGGAGAGAACAAAGTATATTTCTGTGGTGCTGCAGCAGACTCCCTGAAGGAGAAAGTTTTTAAATAATATCTGAATTTCCTGGCCTTAGGTTTAGCTGCTATATTAGTTGTAGACCTTTTAAGGGTTAAGTTTATTCATCTAAAATAAGATGGATAACATTTTTTGGTGCTCTCCTAATATGGCATAGAATTATGATATAGTATTTATAATTAGTTTACACATTTGGTAAGACCCTACCCTTCTAGTTCCATTTCATACATGATAGTGAATTCCTTTGGCTACCTTTCAGTTGTGTGTTAGAGTTGATGTTAGTAGATAAAGCCTGAGTTTCCAACCTCAACTTGTAACATGACTTTGAGCAAAGTTTTTAATATCTCTGAATTTCCATTTTTTCTATGAAAACTAGAGAAGGTGATAATACTGACCACATTATATATGCTTCAAAGCTTGGCACTCTTTCTGACCCATAGTGAGCTCTCAAAAATTGTACCAATTATGATGATGATGATGTTGGTAAATAAGATTACGACTGTCAAGTTATCTGTGAATTACTTAAGAAACCCACAGAATGAGAGAAGATATTTGCAAATAGTAGATTACTAAAGGATTAATATGTAAATAGATAGCAAACTCCTAAACCTCAACAAGAAAAAAACAACACAATTCAGAAGTGAGCAAAAGACTTGAATTGACATGTCTGTAAAGAAGATACACACATGGCCTGTAATCACCCAAAAATGCTCATCATCACTAGTTATTCAGAAAATGCAAATAAAAACTATAATGAGATACCACCTCACACCCCTTAAGATGACTATTGCTAAAAAAAAAAGTGTTTGTCTTTGTTTTTTTGTTGTTATTTTGTTGTTGTTGTTTTTTTTAATTAACAAAAGATGAAAAAGATCAAATGCTGCCGAATCTGTGGCAGGCAGAGTGGCAGGCAATATGATGGTGCCTCAAAAAATCACAAACAGAATTAACAAGCGTCTGTCAATTCCACTTTTGAATGTATAACCAAAATTAAAAGCAGGATTTCAAAGAGGTATTTGTACACCCACATTCATAGCAGCATTATTCACAACAGCTAAAATATGGATGCAATCCAAGCGTCCATGGGAAAGATGAGCAAAATGTAGTATATACACACAATGAAACATTATTCAGCATTTTAAAGAAAGAAATTCTGACAAATGATACAATATGGATGAACCTTGAAGAGTTTATGTTAAGTGAAGTTAGCCAGTCACATAAGACAAGTATTATATTATTTCACTCATGTGAAGCATGTAATGTAGTTAAAATCAGAATGTAGACAGCATGTGGAATGATGATTGCCAGGGGCTAGTGTGGGAGAAGGAAGGAAATAGGGAGGTATGTACAATAGATATGGAGTTTAAGTTTTACAAGATGAGAAGAATTATGGAAATGGTGATAAGTTGACATTATGAATGATATTAATATCACTAAACCAAATACTTAAAAATGATTAAGATGGTAAATCATGCTTTGTATAATATATAAATTCTGATCAAGCCTAAGAAAATAATATAGAAAAAATATGTAACCAATATTTGTTATGAAATTGAAAATCATTAATGATTCAACAGACTTTAAAGATTTAAGAAGAAAAATTTATGATGATTTCATGCTCATGAATTCAACAGCTAAAATTTGTAGATATCTTGAAAGCTAAACCTTGAAAAAATTAGACAATAAAGAATAAATAGAATGAATTGTCCTGCACTTATTGAAGAAAGTATATACATAATCAAGGAGCAATCCAAATAAACCTAAAAATAAATAATCATGCCTAATAAGTTAATTAAGCAAACTGAACTGGATACAGAAGTATCAACATAATTGACACAAAAATGACTTATATTTACTCATATTAGCTAAAATGCAGTGAGGTAAATAATAAACATATACTTTACACAACAGGATAAGGAGTAATGGAATACTTCTAAATAAATCCACAGACAAATCTAAAACTTTATTAAGGGCAATTTAAACAAAAAATAAATACATGCATGAACAACTATGTTCATGAACTCTAACACTCATTTCTACCATTGCTGACCATAGAATTAATAAAATCTGGAAGGAAGGAAGGAAGGAAGGGAGGGAGGAAGGAAGGAAGGAAGGAAGGAAGGAAGGAAGGAAGGAAGGAAGGAAGGAAGGAAGGGAAGGAAGGAAGAAAGGAAGGAAGGGAGGGAGGAAGGAAAGCAGGGGTGGGGGAGGAAAGATAAAAGTAGCCTTTGAGTTGTGTTCTATTAAAAGAACCTGACTAGGTAAAAGATAGATTTCACTAGTAAGACTGATAAAGATCAGGAAAAGAAAATAGATGAAATTCTATAGTCTATGGCTTAAGTCCTTAGTTGATAGATATTAACATCTATTATTCAAACAGTTTTCTTTGTTAATTTCTATAATTAGAATAAATAGCAAGCTAAAAGTCTTGAAGTTTCTCTATGATAAATGACTCAAATATATTTTCTATGATAAAAAATCTGATTTTTTTTAAATAAAGGAAAAGTATTTGTTAAAATAAGTAGAACAGCAGTATCTATTTACGATGGGTTTTCTACTTTTGGAATATAAACAGATTATATATTAGAAAACCTCAAAAATTGTTTTATTTACCCTCTTTTAAAGACTTCCATGTTATCAGTCCCAGTTTATTTATACTATTTTGAAGTACTCAGCATTGTTTTTCAGATATGAGTTGTTCTTTTAGAATTTCAGAATTTCTTTCTCTTTTTTCCCCCCCTGTTCTTTAAATGGGGAAGTGATTTTATAAATGGCAACTAAAACCTTTGGCCTGTTCACATAAGCTGGAATATAATTTGGTGTATGAAGACATTGTGAGCACGGTCTCCCTTCCTTATATACCCACAACCGTTATTTGTGAGAGTTTTCTTGTTGAGGTTAAGTGTAGTTATGAGACAGAGAACCACACTGATATTTGCTAGCACTGTTAAGAGGACATTGTCTTTCTACACACAGAAATCTCTTGGTGTCTAAACGAGATCATTTTTCTCAAATGAGTATTAGATTTGATAACCTGTCATGCCCTTAGATCATGTACGAGGCTGCTGTCTACATATTGGGAATTACTTAAAATGTTATTATAATCCAAAGACAGATAAGTTTACTGGAAATTTAGAATGATGCACTTTTCTTTATCTGTGATTATTCTAAATTTTTATTGTTCTAAATAAGCCTATTTACATATAATATGCAATGTGTATGTCAATTATATACTGAATTTCATTAGTAGTTTACTAAAATCTGGTTATGATAAATTAGCAAAATGTTTAATTAAACTTTATACTAGATTTATGTAAACTTTGCTTATTCTTTTTAACAGGCAAAATAGCTTGAGTTATTCTAAGATAGAAAGATGTTTGCAGGTGTTGGGACTTGAATCCTTAAAGTGTGATTGCTTGTATGTGCTTCTGAAGGTATTTATTTATTTACTTATTCATCTCTAACATTTTTTTTTGTCCTGGGAAAATACAACTTCTTGAATTACAGATAACACAATATTATGTATCATCCTCATGAATCATCCCACACCTCACAAAATGAAAAGCATGTTGTGTATATCCACATGGTGATATCTGAAGTACCTATACTTTAGGTAGCCCCCACCACCAGAAACACACAATCACACACACATCCACAATAAGACTGTTCCCTTAATATTTGCTATATCTGCAAATTTAGACTGGGCAAACAAGAAGACATCATTCTGTTTCAGCAACTATTCTAATTGTCTTAAGAGATTGGCATGAATTTGAATTTGAAGAATATTTTTTTAGTGAGGTTTTCATTCATGCCACCAAATTTGAAAAAACTATAGAGGTCCTTGTTCTTTATACTATTTTAGCATTAGGATTATTAGGTAAGTGATTCAGGATAAATAGGCTTATGCTAAACAGATACATTTATGTCATTAGACAACATATAGAACATAATGCCACATCAAACAAAACATGAATAAGTTGATTTATAAGAGAATTATAGAGTTCAGGATTGACTCTCAGGTTTTTCCATGCTTTACTAAAGGGTTATGTAGTATAAACATATTAATTGGCTAAAAAATTTTAAAAAATATAATGATGATAAATGGCCCTTCAAAAGATTATAAGAACCTGATCAATCTTTCAGTTGGAAAGTCTCTAGTATGTTAATAGAAAAACTATGCCTCTTACATCACAAGAGCTTGATCTACTTTTTTCCACTTTGTTGAATAAATCCTGCAAGAATAGTCTTGAATGAAAAGCAGAATAAACAATAATTTGTGATTTGAATTTAAGTTCTACAAATAAACAGCAACCAAAAAATTCCTAAACATTTTTTGTTAAGTTCCATAGAGGTTAAAATTGTGTTTTTCTAGAGGCAATATATTGGGGTAGAATACTACTTTAAGAGATCATATGAAATAGAAATGCCAATGAAAAGGATAATAAATTTACTGTAACTTTAAGGCTGCTTAGGGTCTGTTTTACTCACCATTATATTGATAAAGCATTCCATAGGCCAAGCCAGGTTTTAATCATTCAGTGAAAGTGTACATTAGTATCTTTGGTAAAGAACCAGATTCCAGAGGCAGAAAGATTTAGGGTTAATTAATAGCTTCTTCACTTAATCTTATTTACTACCAGAACATTAATTTCCCTGAACATTAAAATCTAAGCTGTAAAAATGGGCTATAGAGATTCTATGAGGATATAGAGATTCTAAGGTTGTTCCAAAGATGGGGGAAAAGTGGTATGGCGTGGTGTAGTGGGCATCAGTAAAGGATGATTTTGCACACCTAATAGGAGTGTCATTATCATCATACTAGGTGACTGGGAGTAACAGAAATGACATGTGTGAGGTGACAATATGGTGACGGGCAGTACCAAAACAAAATTTGCCTATTTCCATGGGCTCCTAAGTTAGCAGAAAGCAGAAGTAATGTTTAAAACTGTTCTCAAATTCAACATTTGAATGCAGCTTTTGTCCCTATATCACAAAAGCTAAGAGTTATTTCAAGGAAAATAGGCAAATGACTTCTGCTAAAGGATCTTAAGTATTAAATAAGAAACAGCAGAGAAGACTTAGGTTCTAAACAGAACCTAGAATCTTACAATGTTCTAACTCAGCGGAAAACTCTCAGACTAGAACAAGTCTGGCCATTGTACAGGAACTGTCTGTCTCTTTAGTCTTCCTGCTACACATGTCAGTTAATCATTTATTTTTTTATCATCATCATAATTTTGTGATTTGGAAATAATCATTAAATTAATCACATCAAGACTCAGAATTAAAAATATCCTTCCATTGCAGTACATGCATAAAGCTTTGTTTGAAGTTTCTTTCTGTCATGAAAAGAAGGCATTTCAAAGAAAGATATTTACATTTCAAATAGACGCTTACAATGCTTGTACTTTCTTCAGTTGTTTATAATTCAATCAGTTGGATATGAAGTGCTGACATTGAAATGCAGAAGCAGAAACTCCTATTAACTCACCTTTAAAAGTATCTAAATTAAATCTGGCTCTGGTCAGTAATGGATGTGGCAACACTCTAAATGTTGCCCAGACTTAAAGAAGTTTTTTAAAATGGCCTGAAGTTCATGACAAAACATGTTTATACTAACACAGAAGAAAGCAATCTCACTTCTAAAATTTCATGTAGCATGAATACAATTCATTTGTTATTTAAAAAGCCCTTGGGGGTGTGGAGAAAGGGAGTGTGCATTCATATGAGTAAGTGAGAGGTTGAGGAGGTAGTTCCTATTTTGTGAGTTGTAAATAATTATTAATAATTCATTAACAAGTCAATGCATTATATATAATATATAATGTATAGTGGATGTGTGGTATTATATAATATATATGTTATGTGTGTGCATATATAAATATTTCTCTCTATATATACATAGATGACATATGTGTGTATCTATATCTCTATCATCTATCATCTATCTATCTATCTATCTATCTATCTATCTATCATCTGCCATGCATATATTTGGAGGAAAACAAAACATGGACTGAATCTTCTTTTGACATTCTAGAAGTGAGTTTTTATCCATTATCTTCAGCTCCCATAATCCATTATGCATTTGCCTAGCAGAAGGTAGGTATTCAGTAAATATTTATTGAATGAATGTTTGGTGCCCTTTTAAAAGTGATTCCACCATGGTAGGCAATTATTTTTGTTGATAGGCGATTTGTTATTTTCTATCCACTGCCATGAATAAAATTGGGTAAATTGATGTAGAAATAAAATGTTGCATATAGGAAAAAAAATAATTTGGCTTCATTTTTAAAAAATGATAAAAAATAATACTCTGAAGATGAGAAACTGCTCAAGGACTCATTTCCTCCTGGTAAGTATCAGGAAAATCAGCCCTGTCATTGAAAGAATTGAGGCAATACAGGGTTTTGTGAGAAATATCATCAGTTCTGCAAGTATAAAGTGAGCCAATAAAACTAATCTACAAGGGGCTTTTAGATTTTGATGAGATTGTAGATTGCAAGCATTTTGTGAAGTTTTTGTAAAAATAGCAATTGATTTCCCCTCTAATCAAGCAATTTAATCTATGGTACAAGTCGCAAAGCCAGCTGTGGGATGGTGGGTTTCCCTGCAGGATCAATGAGCTAGAAGCAATACACCTGCCACTAGGCTTCTAAAATAATCATTTGGCAAAGATAGTTTTAATAGGAGAGAATAAAGGTTAACACCCTTTGTTAAGGCTCTTTAGAGCCATAATGGTTCAAGTGCCACATTCATCTCTGCATCCCTTCCTCTTTCAGACTTGTTCCATCCTTTGCTAAGCAGAAATTGAGAACAGCAGGTTTTAGTTACAGTTCATCATGCTGATTCAAACATGCATGTATTCATTCAGAGTGCATTAAATATAGAGCATACTTTGAGCACCATGTTAGAAAATGGAAAGTGAATTTGAGAAAAGCAGAAGAGCTTATACGAGTGATTATATAAGCAAGGCAGTGGGGAAGGGGGAGATGCTGAACCTGGATTGAGTAGCCAGACTGAGCAGAGAAGTTCCCATTTACAGATCTTGCTCTTTCCCGGGTAAGTGGGAAGAGTGTGTGGTCAGAAAGTCTCACTGGACTAGAATCTGAAGATAAAACTTTGACTGAACACTATTTCCCAGACATTGCTGTCTGGGCTGCAGTTTTTCGTCAGGAAAACATTTAGTGACAGGTCCTCAAGACTGTGTAAAGGGAGGAAAAAATGGGCTGGACAAGGAATACTAGAGTAAAGATTAGAGAGTGGGAGTAACAGAAAAGGATAACCATCACGAGCAGCGAGTTACATAGAGCAACCCATTGTAGCCATAACACGTGCTTGCTTGCATCCCTGCCTTCTGGGAATGTTGGTTAATCCGCTCTCCTGGGCTCTTGCTGGGTTCTCGGTAATCAGCACTATGCTGTATAAGAAAGAAAACCTGTGATTTAGCAATGCCAGACTAGCACAAAGCTAGGAGCAAATCTAACATCAATTGTCATTGATTCTTGTCTATTCCTGACATTAACTCAAGTGTCATTTTTAGCAACACACAGTTATATAAACCTTTGTTTCCTTACTTGGTAACAGGAAAAGAATGACTTATCCACATTCCTCTATAGAAATATTGTGACAATTAACCACTGACTTTAAAATAATTTAAGGAATCATGGGGTGCTTGGGTGGCTCAGTTGGTTAAGCAACCGCCTTCGACTCAGGTCATGATCCCAGAGACCCGGGATCGAGTCCCACATCGGGCTCCCTGCTCGGCAGGAAGCCTGCTTCTCCCTCTCTCACTCCCCCTGCTTGTGTTCATTCTCTGGCTGTGTTTCTCTCTGTCAAATAAATAAAATCTTTAAAAAAAATAATAATAATAATTTAAGAAATCATCATCATCATTTTTAATTAACCTATTACTTATTGAACACTTAACATGTTTCAGAGATGAGGCACCTGACTTGCTTTGTTGGTAGAGCACATGACTCTTGACCTCAGGGCTGGGGCGCCTGCTTAGAAAAATACTAAACAAATTTTTAAAAATTAAAAATCTCAGGGTGCTTGGGTGGCTCAGTGGGTTAAAGCCTCTGCCTTCCGCTCAGGTCATGATCTCAGGGTCCTGGAATTGAGGCCTGCGTGGGGCTCTCTGCTCAGCAGGGAGCCTGTTTCCTCTGTTCTCTCTTTTTGCCTCCCTGCCTACTTGTGATTTCTCTCTGTCAAATAAATAAATAAAATCTTTTAAAAAAATTAAAAATTTCAGATATTTTCAAGCATTCTATTGGTGTTATCTTAATTTATCATAACAAAAAATATCTATAAAGTAGAAGTTATAAATATCTCCATCAGTGAAGAAACTTAATAACATAAAAATAATGTTACTTTCCTACTGTCATGAAGGTATTATTGTCAAAACTATAATTCAAAGCCAAGTGATGTAACCCTAAATTCCTATATTCTTAATTGTTATGATGATGAATATAAAATAATGAATATAATGATGAATATAAAATATTTTGACATATGCTAAACAAAACCAAGTAAAATGTAGTATCATTTCAATTACCATGAAGAACACTATAGAAGTTTTCATATGGCTTTTTATCTCCTTTAAATGGTACAATGTTCAGATATTCAAACTGAAAAGTACGCTAATGTTACAGAATTTATTCTACCTACTGGTTTACATGCTCACAGCCCTTGATGCTATGAGCATCTTCATGCTCTCAAAGACATAGATTTGCCCTACACCGATCATTAGTGATTCTCTCCAGGGATAACTCCCAAGTAGATTGGTATCTGAAGAGGTGTGCTTCTCCTGAGTTCCTGGTTTATTTTCTTAGGAATATGATGGATTTTTATTTTCTTCCTTGTTTTGACTACAGGCAAGCTCAGAACAAAAGTTGCTGATGCCTTCCTTTAGAAATTGTATCTAATTTTATGGAAAGCTTTCTTAAATAGTAAATTTACTTTTGTTTTCAAATTAAATTTATATTCTATTTGTTCTTAGCCCACATGTATTTATTAGTTATGTAATTTCTAAGTTAAGTACATGATTTATTGTCATGGATGTTTTTCATTGTAGAATTACAGTACTGATTTTTCTCTATGTTCTAAAGATGAAGTGCCTCATATTTGAATAGATATTATTCATTGATTCTTCCTCTAATTCTGCCTTGCCAATATCAAGTGGAAATGTTTCTTTCTTTCTTTCTTTCTTTTAAAGATTTTATTTATTTGGACCCCCCTGGGTGGCTCAGTTGGTTAATCAACTGCCTTCGGCTCAGGTCATGATCCCGGAGACCCGGATCGAGTCCCACATCAGGCTCCCTGCTCGGCAAGAAGCCTGCTTTTCCCTTTCTCACTCCCCCTGCCTGTGTTCCCTTCTCTGACTGTGTTTCTCTCTGTCAAATAAATAAAATTAAAAAAAAAAGATTTTATTTATTTGATAGAGAGAAAACACAAGCAGGGGAAGTGAGAGAGAAAGAAGCAGGCTTCCCACCAAGCAAGGAGTCTGATTCAGGGCTCCATCCCGGTACTATGGAAACATGACCTCATCCGAAGGCAGACGGTTAACAACTGAGCCACCTAGGCACCTGGGGAAAAGTTTCTTATTTGAAATAATGTTTGTTCTGTTTTGCTTTGACTACCACTTCTCATAATGGACAAATGAAAAAATGCATCTAATTGGCATTCATTCTTATCAACAGACGTGTTTTTCAGTTGCATATTTTCTAAATGGAGGATCAGCCTTAGATCATTTAGCTCCACTACAAAATCAGTTTCCTGGAGACAGGTCTTTCCTCTCCTCTTCAGATGAAAGGGCTTATCAAGTCCTGGCGTAATTCATAAAGATTTTTAGAGGTTCTACCAGATTTTTTGCCTTTTACTATGATGGTCTCTAAATTCTTTTGTATTGCCCAACTACAGTTTACAGCCCAGTCTATCCTACAGTTGGAGACACATGGAGTAGGCATAGGTAAATTGCAAACCACAGATTTGGATATAATCCAGAGATGAGAAAAGAGATGTTAGAAAGCACACAAAGACTAAAAGCATATTGAATTATGTTGACAACAGATCTAGTCTATTATGAAATTCTCTTTCTCTCAAATATATTTTCCCCATCAATACAAAAGATATTCATTATAAATTTCGATAGAGAATAAAGAAAGAAAAAAAAAACACAGTCCATATCACCACCATCCAAAGACAATTCTTAATATTTATATATGCAAGAATGACTTATTATTCATATCTCTTGTTTCTTGGATCCAAGTCATGTTAATTTGGATGATAAGTTTATATACTGAGGTATACTACATTATCCAAATATTGAGTTTCAGATATCAGGTAATAAACCAACAAGAAATTCATATAAAATTTTGTCTGAATTTGATTCCTAAATTCTACTACTGTGAATTCAAAGAATACACTTCCTAAATGAATTTTTAAAATATTTCAAGTATATAAGGCACCCTAGTGGTTTAATCCCTTAAGCGTGTGCCTCCAGCTCTGGTCATGATCAAAGAGAGCACAAGTGGGAGGGCAGGAGCAGAGGCAGAGGGAGAAGCCGACTTACCCTAAGCCGGCATGAGGACCCCAGCTCAGGGGACGTCAGCTTCTCCCTCTGCCTCTGCTCCTGCCCTCCCACTTGTGCTCTCTTCCTCTTTCTCTGAAATAAATAAATAAAATCTTAAAAATATTTCAAGCATATGCATGAAAAAATATAAAAAATAACAAACTACTATGCAACATATGAATATGCATATTTAATATTACTATAATATATGCATTTTTTTCTTTTTACACTTAGCATCGTGAGCCTAATTTAACCATGGTGGAATATGCCAAAGTATGGTTTGCTTAATTAATTCCCTATTCTTGAGCATTTAATGTGTGATTTCTGCCAAGAGCAATCTATTATTAGTTGTTCCATAATAAATTTTGTTTTTGTTTTTTGTGTATCTTTTGCATTTTTTCCTGAAGATAGCTTACAAAATTAGACAGACAAGATCAAGAAATGACAGCTTCTTATGACTTCCTTTACAGATTGCTTGAGAGATTTTTAAATGATGGAGTGATTTACATTCACATATTCAATTGCAATGGAGCCTTTCATCAGTATAACCAGGTCTCTGTTATATTTCACACTCTCCTTTATAAAGTATGCATGCTACCTTAAGTTTGCATTAGTTTACTTTGATTATGGGTCATATTGGTTTCCACCCTCACCCTTATGTTTTTTTAACAATATGTTTCCCTTCTTTATCTTTTTAAGTGGAAAGACTGATACTTACTAATATCTGGGTTTCCATATTCATTATTATGGCAATCAATAATTCCAAATTGTTTGTTACAGTGCATTAAAAATATAAAGATAGAATTAATAAGCAGAACTCTCTTTGTTGTTGGTTTCTAATGAAGTTCAGATATTTGCCATTGAGTAGTGTGGATGATTGTTTTTCTTAAAATTAGTTATTTCATACATCGGTCTTATCACAGAATTAATGATTTTTTGGACTTCGTGTAATAATCATTTAGATAATAGGATGATCTAATATCATGAACACTCAAATAACTTTATCCATTTTTTAATAGCTTGGATACAATGTAAAGAATGTAGCAAGGTAGGAGGAATTTAACTTATTACACAAAAAGAGCATTCCCTAAACAAATTAATTTTTACTTCTAGTTCATAGAAGTTTCTTGATTTTTTCAAATTTAAGTATTTTACAAAATTTAGCTTATCTATATGAGGCGTATTATAAACATACATTAAAGTTACTTTATTTTAATTATTTATAAACATACCACATGAATTTTGAGTATTATAAATTAAGTACTATCTTACTATATTTCAGATGAATGACCAACAGTAATTCAGAAACTGTATTTATTATTGCTGACATAATATAAATTCACTTGAGTTTTATTTTTATCACTTAAGATTCTGCAGAGATTTCTAAATAAATATTTTGGAACAAATTATTTTATTAAACCTCACACCTGAAAAGTTTGATGCTTAACAAAATAACTCTTAGCTGTCTCATGAAACTTTTGAAAGTATACCTCTTTCTATCTGTCATAGTCAGGTTTGACTTACTTTAATAGAAATCTTGGCATATCTTTTAATTATGCCTCACATCATCACTTGACAATTCATGTTTCAAACCATCTTTCTTTGATGCTGATTGGTGAAAAATGTTGGATTTATAAGCCATTAAGAAGCCAT
>PITA01010424.1:44083-72139 GCA_004023965.1 Spilogale gracilis
TCTCCCTCTCTCACTCCCCCTGCTTGTGTTCCCTCTCTGGCTGTGTTTCTCTCTGTCAAATAAATAAAATCTTTAAAAAAAAAAAAAAAAAAAAAAAAAAAAAAAAAAAAAAAAAAAAAAAAAAAAAAAAAAAAAAAAAAAAAAAAAAAAAAAAAAAAAAAAAAAAAAAAAAAAAAAAAAAAAAAAAAAAAAAAAAAAGCCATTCCATGATATGCCCCATAATTAATTAGAATCCAAGTAATAATAAAATGCAATTAACTCCATGACTACAAGTTTTAAAAAATCATCTCATGAAAAAGAAAAAAAAAATTAACATAAAGCCAGATGAAGAAATATAATTTTCACTCCAGGAAAGAATGTACAAAAAGCAATCCTCTGACTCCTTCAGTCTATCAATTCTTATCTTCTTCAGCCACTTTAATTAACATGTTAATAAATTCCTGATAGATTTAATAGCAAGTGACAATTGCAAAGTGCAAGCTGAAATAAAATCTAACACAACAAATCGTCACTTGTAAAAAATATCATCTCATTGCCTAGTTGACTATAACGTGCCCCTCCATTAAGGGGAAGTTTGCTGTTTGGAAGAAGATTTAAGATTTAGCCCCATCTATTAAGCAGAATTAATGATCTATTTGCTTAGAAGCCATATATTAGCTCCAGTTTATCCACCCACTGGGTAACTGTAGACATTCCTTGGTCACTGTGATAGATTTGAATGCAAGCAAAAGCATCAATCAGTGCCGGCAGCTGATTAGTTGTTTGTATCTTTGACAGGCTCTTCCATCTCACTGAATGAAAGCCAGATGATTGTTCTCACTTTCTCTTTTACCATCTCAGCCACTGTATTACATGGCTAATGCTGAGCGTAGAAAATTCTGTGTGTCAGCTAACAGTGATTTTTCTCTCCTTTGCTTATTATTACATTCCAGTTAGTATCCCACTTCCAATCACAGAATGGGGCTGGTCAACAGTGTGTGGGAATGTGGACCTTGATGAAGCCCCACGTAGTAATGGGTAAAAACAGTTGCATTTTAATAGCATCTGTTCTTCTTAAGGCAGAAAAGTGACATGAGGTATGTTTCTTTAGATGGCATGATTAAAATTAGATATGTCAAGATTTAGAAGGTTGATAGTTGAGGAATAAAGTATTTTTATATGATGAAAACATTGCCCTTGAGATGAATTCAGGTTCTGAAAGTACAAGAGTAATTAGTACTAAAGTGATCATTCAATTTATATTCATTTCCTCTGAAAAGTTTGCTCAGGCCAATCTTCCATTACTAGAATATGTTTTCAAACTCCATTATGTGGAGTTTGTAGCTTATCTGTGAGTATGAAGAACAGATGGAATGAATTTATTAGCAGAAATATTGAAGCAAGTGGAAAAGAGATGAATTTTGACTTTCTTGACACCCAGAATTGTCTAGCATATGTGCAGCTCTTGTTACTAAATACAAAGTCAGAAAGAACAGATCAAATAAAATCAGAATTAAGGAGTACTTAATTTTAATTTCTATTTGTATATTGAAGTCAGTGTGACAGTATCAAGTACTAAGAATCCATTTAGATATGATTCAAATGACATTACATAGATTCCATAGCAGTGTAATTCCATGTGTTTCCTGTTTTCCTTTTTCTGTAACTCTCATATACTTATGTTCAGTGTTTGAGGTTATTCCACAAATAAATATGGACACCCATTATCTTCAGTACCACGCATTCTACTTTCTACTCAATAGCATATAACTAACAAAACTAATAATTGAGTACAAGTGTATAATCATGAATTTCTAAATTTTGTTAAAATCACTTTTCTTCTGAAGAACTTAAAAAATAAAGTTAAATATAAATATGAATGATAATTATAAATATGATCACATAATAGTATTAATTTTAATTTTTGTTTGAATTAGGTAAACATCTCATCTGACAATTTTTTGGAACATGAGCATTTATATGCATAAACATAAAGCAATTGTATCAGAACTTTGAAGAGAGAATTCAAAGTCAATGAAGAGTTCGAGGTTGATATTGGCCACTGGTTAACTGAAATGATGATTTCTCAAACTGAAGTGTTCAGAAATAATGCATTATCTAGGCAAGAAAGTACAAAAAAAATATTAATACTGGACAGTTATAAATTGAAGTAATATGTTACTAATTTCTAAATTTCAAATAATCTTGCAAAAAATTATATTTATTTTAAATGGTTGACAATCTTATTTAGTTCAATTTTATTTATTTTAAATATTACTTAAATCTCAAATTTAAATAGCATTTTAAATCTTTACATTTATAGTAAATGGAGGTTTTACTTATTTATTTTAAATATTACATTTATTTAAATAAATGTTATTTGTTTTAAATACTAAATAAACAGATATTTATTTTAAATACCTCACATGTTTTTTATTTTATATTAAATAATATTAAATATTATCAGAGCAGAGAGGGACTGGTTTATTTTATTTTATTTTATTTTATTTTTAAGATTTTATTTATTTGACAGAGAGAAACACAGCCAGAGAGGGAACACAAGCAGGGGGAGTGAGAGAGGGAGAAGCAGGCTTCCCGCTGAGCAGGGAGCCCCATGCGGGGCTCGATTCCAGGTCTCCGGGATCATGACCTGAGCCGAATGCAGTTGCTTAACCGACTGAACCACCCAGGCGCCCCATGGGACTGGTTTATTTTACAACACAAAATCAAGGACACCTGGGTGGCTCAGTCAGTTAAGCATCTGCCTTTGGCTCAGGTCATGATTCTAGGGTCCTGAAATTGAGTCCTGTATTGGGCTCCTTGCTCAATAGAGAGCCTGCTTCTCCCTCCGCCTGCTACTCCCTTTGTTCTTTCTTTCTTTTTCTCTCTGATAAATAAATAAATCTTTAAAAAATAAAATACAAAATCAATGTTGGAAATTTTGTATTAATGTTGCAATATTAGCACAGAATAAAGTGTGAATATTTCATGCACATAGTAAGCTGTTAGTCAAAGGATTGCTAGGTATGTAACATCAAAGTTTAACTAGATGTATAGGTCATATTTTCCCAAGCTTCAGCCTATCTAGTAAAATTTTCTCTGTTAATATCTATGTAAGAGAGAAGTCTTGCCCCCAAATTGCATCCAATTACATATAGTATATAAGGTAATTAGTCAGAATCATAATCAGAAATCACTGACTAGTGAGAAGGAATTTATCTTAAAAAAATTGTTACAACCAAGGAATTACTTGGCCCATGGCTTAAGACTTCTGCTCTGTGGTCAGAGTATCTGATCACTATAGATTAAAAATTATGAAACCAGATGTGAACACACTAAGATCATGTGAGTTCTCACTTTCAGGATTTTTTAGCTCTAAAACAATGATTAATTAAAGTCATTGTTTCTGCTAATATTACTTATCCATAATCAATTTACATTCAAGAAATTGATTTCTATTTTAAACTGAAGTCATAAATTATAGAGTATCCCAAAAGAATATGCTACTTAACATCAACAACTTAGAATAAACTTGTTGGAATAAGTTTACTTTAACTACAGAGTAATAGAGGCCAAGTTATGATGAGTTGAGATATGATAGATAGATAGATAGATAGATAGATAGATAGATAGATAGATAGATAGATTTGGTCTTCTGGAAAGGTGGGTGACATGGAAATGAGAAAGAAATTATTAATGCAGGGGACATTTATCCAATTTATTTATTCAACAAATGTCTGAGAAAAATTGAGTGTCTATATGCTAAAAACAAAAACCTAGATAGTGTTTAAAATATTCATGAAAATTAATTCAATATGGATCATGAATCAAAATTTGGGATGCTAAAATAAAAGTTCCTAGGTGGCTCAGTTGGTTAAGCTTCTGCCTTCAGCTCAGGTCTGGGATTGAGCCCTGAATAGAGCTCCCTGCTCAGTAGACTGCTTGTCCCTCCCCTTTCCATCCTCCCCCTACTCTTGCTGTCTCTCTTATTCAAATAAATAAATAAATAAAATATTTTAAAAATGCTAAAATATAAAACTTTTAAAAGAAAACGTCAGAGAAAACTTAGGTTTGGTGGCAAGATATTGAGACAACATCAAAAGCAAGACCTATGCAGGAAAAATATGTTGGATTGTACTAAATTTAAAAGCTATGATTTGCAAATGTCATTATGAAGAAGATGAAAAGAGAAGTCATAGACTGGAAGAAAAATGCAAAACACATATCTAATAAAGAATGAATATCTGAATTATATAATGAATTCATGAAACTCAATGATTACAATATTAACACAATAATTAGTGGGAAAAATATCTAAACAGACATCTCATCAAATGATATCTGATGCATAAACATGTGAAAGATGTTCACTTTCATTTGCCATCTAGACATTGCAAATTAAAATCATGTACCCTTACACTTGGTTAAATTAGTTAAAATCCAAAACCTAATGACACCACTTGGTAACAAGAATATAGGACAACAGAAGTCCTCATTAATTGCTGGTAGAAGTACAAATCAATAGAGAGATATGGGAAGACAGTAGCTTACAAAATTAATCAAAATCTTACTGTATAATTCAGTAATCTTACAATTACATAACTACACAACTAAGCTGAAAATTTATGCTCACCCAAAACCCATCAAGAAGACTTTTATAATGGTAGCTTTTAATCACCAATAACTGGAAGCAAATAAGATGTTCTTTGGTAGGTGAATGGGTGAACAAAACAAACTGTGGTGTATCCATTTAATTAAATACTCTTTTGCAATAAAATGAAATGGGCTCTCAAGTCACTCACAGACATAGATACATCTTAAATACATGTTGATAAGTACAAGAAAGCAGTATAAATGGCTATACACTGCATGAACCAATTTAGATGATCCCTGGAAAAAGCAAAACTACAGAGATAGGAAACCGATCAATGATTGCCAGAGATTTGTAGAGATTATTGTAGAGGGGAAATTTTAGAGGTGGAGAAACTATTCTGATACTGGAATGGTGTACCCAACATCATGCGTTTGTCAAAAACCCAGGGAATTTGACTGCACAGACTGGACTTAACTTTTACCAATTAAAAAATGCAATTACTTATTTGGTCAAGGCATCCCAGGATGGAATGCAGAATATGCCATAAACATTCAACTATATTACAAACATATGAAACAACTTCAGTGAGGGCAGTGAAGAGTAAAAGTGCCTTTCAAAGTAACTTCAGAAATTAATGGAGTCTGTAAGAATAAAAGCAAAAATAAATGTTCATAAGCAAAATATTCTAGTTGATATAGTTGTTTCCCAATGGTAATGTTTCCCAATAGTTTCAATTCTGAAACTATTATATGCACATACTGAAATTGAAGAATTATTAAATGGATGGTTAAGTGTAGGAGCTAGATTTCTCATTGTTGGAAAGGAGTTATAGGTAAGCATGGGGAGGAGACCAGAATGACCCATATGGTAATGAATTTGAGCTGGAGATATCAACATGAATAAAATTTAGCATTATTAATATAGATATGGGTGGTTACATATATAAATATTTATAGATGCATGTAATGCACGGTTTAGCATACATGCATGCATACATGCATTTCCTTGCTATATCAATTCAGAGTACCTAGCAGCAAATACCCCAATAGCAATGAGCTCACCTAATGCCCAGATATTAGTTTCTAATACCATTTACCAATGAAAAGAACCAGAGTTCTTTGGCTGATTTTAAGACTGGGCAGTGAATATGCAAGACAAGCTTGGAATATATTATGAGGAGGTATAAGGAAGACCTTAAAAAAAAAAAAAAAGGAAACACACACACACACAACACACACACACACATACAATGATGGATTATGTTAAAGAGTCACAGGAGAGAATGAAAATCTCCCAACAGGTAAACCTGGAACAATATGGATGAAACAAAAAAATAAGAGTATTGGATTATAGCCCAAAGCATTTGAAATATCTACGTGTCAATATTGATAGAATGAGAGGATTACATACATGCATATATAGATAAATAAATAAATGAGTAAATAAATAAAACAATAAATTAAAATAGAAGTCTTTCATGCAGAAGGTTTCAAAATAATTTATGTATATACTCAGTCCACAAGGAGGTGGAACACAACTCCCCCTCCTTATGTCTGGGCTAGCCCCCATACAATTTTATCCTGGAGAAACCTGACAAATACTTCTTTGGTCAGGTAATCAAAGTTAACATCCTCAGTGAGGTCATGTTGATAGTACCTGCACTCCATACTGTGTGATGAAAGTGGTAGCTTAACTCTATGATGACTCAACTCCATTACAATCATGAGAAAACATTAGTCAAGTCTCAATAGAGGGACATAAAACAAAATATTTGACCAATACTCTACAGACTGTCAAGGTCATTAAAAACAAGACCAATCATATATATAGATATATATGCCATTTAATTTTATATAAATACTTATAAGTACACATATATACACATATATCTTATACATGCAAACAGAAACATATAGTTCTATATTGAAATTTACTTGTATGTATGTATGAGGATATCTCAAGTATAGTGGCAATTTGGGGCACCTCAGTGGCTCAGTAGGTTAAGCACCTGCCTTCAACACAGGTCATGATCCTAGAGTCACAGGTTTAAGCCTCAAATCTGGCTCCCCAGGGAGTCTGTTTCTCCCTCTGCTTCTCATCCCACTCATGCCCCACTCACTCTCTCTATATCTCAAATAAATAAGTAAAATATTTAAAAAATAACATATAGTGATAATTCATGATACATTAGTTTTGTTAAAAAATAAGTAACTGAATAAATTTAAGTAAGGCTTAAAAAGGAGATGAACAAATTTTAGAATAAATATGATTTGTCTTAAAAATAATTGCTAAATAAGTAATTTAAATAATTGGAAATAAATTCTGTTATCTCCTTTGTGACAAAGTAGTTACCATTCTTTATTGATAACTTTCTAATGCACTATAATTTCTTCTAGTAGAGTAAGATGTACATTTTTACATTAACAATTCTTCCTATTTAAAAATTATGGCTGATTTTCAAAATTATTAAAGACTCTCATTTTTTAAAGATTTTATTCATTGATTTGAGAGAGATTGAGAGAGCACAATAATGGGGTGAGGGGCAGAGGGAGAAGCAGGCTTCCTGCTGAGCAGGAAGCCCAATGAAGGACTTGATCCTGGGACTCTGGGATCATGACCTGAACTGAAGGCAGATGCTTAACTGACTGAGCCACCCAGGAGCCCCAAAATAACAGTCTCTTCAATGAATAGTGCTGTGAAAATTGGACTACATACAAAAGAATGAAACCAAACATTTTCTTACACCATACAGAAAGATAAGCTCAAAATGGATGAAAGACCTCAATGTGAAACAGGAGTCCATCAAAATCCTAGAGGAGAACATAGGCAATAACCTCTTAGACATGGGCTACAGCAACTTCTTTCATGACATGTCTCCAAAGGCAAGGGAACAAAAGCAAAATTGAACTTTTGGGACTTCATCAAGATAAAAAGCTTTTGCACAATAAAGGAAAGAGTCAACAAAACAAAGAGGCAACCTACGGAATGATGGAAGATATTTGCAAATGACATTACAGATAAAGGGCTGGTATCCAAGATCTATAAATTACTTCACAAACTCAATGCCCAAAAACAAATAATCAAGGGGAAAAAAAAAGCAGAAGACATGAACAGACATTTCTCCAAAGAAGACATACAAATGGCTAACAGACACATGAAAAAAAATAATTTATCATCATTAGCCATCACAGAAATTCAAATTAAAACCACATTGAAATAACATGTTACAACAGTTAGAATGGCAAAAATTAACAAGGCAAGAAAGAACAAATGTTAGTGAGGATGTGGAGAAAAGGGAACCCTCTTACACTGTTGCTGGGAATGCAAACTGGTACAGCCACTTTGGAAAACAGTGTGGAGATTCCTCAAAAAATTAAAAATAGAGCTACCCTATTACTTGGCAATTGCACTACTGAATATTTGCCCAAAAGATACAGATGTAATGAAAAGGGTTATAAGCACCCCAATGTTCATAGCAATGATGTCCACAATAGCCAAACTGGAAAGAGCCAAGATGCCCTCAACAGACAAATGGATAAAGATGTGGTCCATATATACAGTGGATCAGCCATCAGAAAGGATGAACACCTATCATTTGCATCAACATGAGTAGAACTGGAGGGAGGTGAAATAAGTCAAGCAGAGAAAGACAATTATCATATGGTTTTACTTATTGTGGAATATAAGCAATAACAAAGAGGACATTAGGGGAAGGAAAGGAAAACTGAAGGGGGGAAATTAGAGGGAGAGACAAACCATGAAAGACTCTGGACTCTGGGAAACAAACTGAGGGTTTTGGGGGGGTGTTGGGGGATGTGGTAGCTGGGTGATGGGTATTAAGGAAGGCATGTGTTGTAGTGAGCACTGGATGTTACATGCAAATGATGAATCACTGAACACTGCATCAAAAACTAAGATGTACTGTACTGAAAATAACACAACATAATATAAAATATAAAATAATAAAGTTCCTTTCAGCATGAACAAAATAAAAGACACTCATTTTACAAATAGTTATAAGCCTACCCCTCTTCTATGAAATTTATATCGGAAAATCCAGTAGAATAAAATTAATTTCCCTTAATAAAATAAGGAATCCCCTAGTCAAATTACTTTTGGATTCAGTCATACTCTTGCCTGAAATGGAAAACTGTATTGCCAATATATAGGCAGCCTTTGAAAACAAACATACATACTAAAACTAAACAAACAAACAAACAAAAACCTAAATTGGCTTAATTGTCTCTCCATATTTAAAGAGTCATACTAGAAGTAAAAAAAAAAAAAAAAAAAAAAGACTATTTTTTTTGTATTTTTTAACTTGACTTTTCCATTTAGAAACTGGTCATATGGGTAAGCAATTTTCTATGTGGCATAACCTAAAGATATTAAATATCATTTCCACATATTGTACCATTTCATAATATACTATAAATGATGCAAATGTTATTTCTTCATAAAATTAGGCCTCCAATATCCTAAAGAATAATTCCATCTTATATTAAATTTTGCTCAGCAAATATATCTACAACATACATTCTTTTGGAACAATTATTTTATCATTTGGGGAAGCAAGCATATTTGAAAAATAAATATTTTTAAGAAATTTATGTGTTGCACTATGAGTTTGTAGAAACATATTAGAAAAACAAATGATTTTTTTCAAATTAGTTAAGATAGCAAACATTTAATAGAGTCAGATTACTCTTTATACTTAAAATTTAAATATCAGTATACATCAATAAACTTTAACTACAAATTTTTGCAGATTTCTTATCATGACAAATTTATATAATAAAAATGAGACAGAATGGACTATATTTCTACTATTATAACAAACAATCATCAATGACTCTGTGATAAAGTAGATTTTTTTCCCCTCTCACGTATTGTACTAATTTGTCAAAAAGTAAAATGTGAGAGACAGAATGCTAAAATAAATAATTTGTGCAATGCATGACTATAAATGTCAAATCAGTTCATATTTATTGAATATTTTAAAATATTTTCTAAGTAAAGTACCATGTGGTTTAGGATTATAATGATAATATAATAGTTAAACATATTTCACTTTGAAATAAAATAACACAAATATTAAGGTGTGTTTCTGGAAATTTTAGTATAAAATATGTTATTTTTTTCTATTATTTTTCAAAATAAATTAATAAGTCTCCTTGATGCAAAAATTATAATTATGCCATGAATTACATTACAAAATGTTGTGTGTTTTACTTAAAAAAAAATAAAATTGAGGGGCGCCTAGGTGGCTCAGTCATTAAGTATCTTTCTTTGTCTCAGGTCATGGTCTGGAGTTCTGGGATGGAGCCCCATATCAGGCTCCCTGCTCAGTGGGAAGCCTGTTTCTCCCTCTCTCACTCCTCTTGCTAGTGTCTCCTCTCTAGCTGTGTTTCGCTCTGTCAAGCAAATAAATACAATCTTAAAAAAATTAAAAAAGAAAATTCATAGTATTGTTTATTATATAAGCAAAGTGGCAATCAGTATATACTGTTTGAGTCACCCAGAATAAATAGATAAATGAAGATAGATGATTGATAGATAGATAGATAGATAGATAGATAAATAGATAGATATAGATAGATAGATAAATTGATATATATATGAGACTATTGCTTATATATAATACATATAAACGTATATAATGTAAATTACATGAAGCTCTAAATAAATATATATATTCATACTTTTCAAAAATAAACATAAAATGTAAAATTTGGGAATGCTTTTAGTTTCCAACATTGTAAGTTATATAACATCACATTTATCAAACCAGAAGCCAACAAATGTTATTCACTAATCTGAAAAGCAAATATGTTTTACTTTATTAGACTTTATTGCAAGGAAGATGAATATTTTAGTTATAACTTAATTTCCTCTCTTTGATGAGAAACTGTATCCTTTGTTCTTTTATGTCCCTTAGAAACTTATTTGCTTATTTGGTATTTTCACTGGTTTGTCCTACTTTCTTGGTCAGAGATTCAGATAATCAAATAATCCTGTGTATTTAAAATAGAAATAATCTGGAAAAATAAGAGGGTCTTATTTATCTCCTTATAATTAATTAAAAAAAAAAAACTTGTAGTACTTTAAGGTATTTCTCTTATCTCTAACTTGAGATAAAAAGTGGTTGCATCCTTGATTTCATATAAACAGCAGAGCACACTGAGTTCTGTATCTACAATTTGCCTATATTCTTAGCTCCTTACTCAAAAATGCTTTTAATTTATCTGTGTCAAGCTTCCACCAAGGTAAACAAATAAGCTCATAGCTCACTATGGAATATAGTGATTATAAAATTCTATCCTTATCCCAATATCTAATGGTTGAGACTACCAAACAATAATAATGTTTACATGAGCAAGATATTTAAGTTCTTAAATTAACCTCTTGCTCAAAACTTCATAAGAGATTCAGTTATGGAAGCTGTCAAAACAGCATGACTTAGTTGAATGATAGAGAGACCACCAGGTAGGATTGTTGTAGCAGAAGTAAGGAGATTTTTTTTTTTGAGCAATTTAATATATATAAGCAATTTAATATAAGCAATTTAAGTGTACATTGATAGATGAATGCATAAAGATGTTTATATATATATATAATGTATATAATAGAATATTACTCAGTCATAAGAATGAGATTTGCCATTTGCAACAATATGGATGGATCTAGAGGGCATAATGCTAACTGAAATAAGTCAGAGAAAGACAAATACCATGTGATTTCACTCATATGTGGAATTTAAGGGAAAAAGAAAACAAATAGATAAACCAAAAAATAGATGCTTAAATATAGAGAACAAATTGGTGGCTATCAGAGGAGAGGTAGGTGGGGGTTGGTCAAGTGAAGGCTATTAAGGGTACACATCCTACATTCACTGAATAATATATAGAATTGTTGAATTACTATATTGCACATCTGAAACTGATATGACAATGTACATGGAATTTAAATATTCAATTAGTTAATTTTTTAAATAAAGGATATGTACTATGGAAGTCTTTGATATAGAGAGGTGATTTTCTTAGTATAACATGATAAAGGTCACTCAAAGTAGTTCACTTCTTTTTTCCTAGCAAAGAATGAATTTAAGCTGTATTGTCTGGGGCACCTACATGGCTTTGTCCTTTAAGCATCTGCCTTCAGCTCAAGTCATGATCTTGGCGTCCTGGGATTAAGCCCCATGTGGGGCACCCTGCCCCGGGGGTGGTCTGCTTCTCCCTCTACCTCTGCTGCTTCCCCTGTTTGTGCTCTTTTTCTCTCTCACCCTTGCTCTCTCAAATAAAAAATAAAATCTTTTTTAAAAAGTTCTATTGCCTATATTCATGCACAGGCATTCCAGAGTATGTATTCGTGTGACTTTCAGACAATATTCTCTGGTACATTTAAAGAAAAACTAATCCTAAATATTCTATTCTTGAATTACCTGTTGTCTTAATTTCAATGTCATCATTCTCATAACATTTAAACTTACTAGTTAAAATTTTAAAAGAAAAATACTAAAACAAAACAAAGCAAAACAAACAAACAAACAAAAAAAAACAGAGCATGCGACAGGACACAGATTTTGCAATTGTCATACAATTCTTTCTTAGCCTTCCATTTTACCCAGGAAATTAAATGCCTGTGTTTTGTACCACAATTTTCCAGAAAATTTTCCTACACTCACACTTCAAATCTACACATGGTTATAAAGAAATATTCAGGTTTGTGAATGTGATTCAACATACCTGGTTATAGGATTTTGATTTAGCAGAGACCTCCTACTTGGAGAAATGCCATTCAGAGATAATCATCCAGAAATGTGAAATTGATCATCTTTCCATTCGGTATGCTAAATGAACTTGGGACACATAGAAAGCCTAAATGAGAGAAACGTAAACCAAGGGGACACTGAGAAAAGAAACTTCTGGAGATATACAGAGCTCATACCTGAGATGTAACAGAATAATTTCTGTTTAGTTTTATTGTGGGGGACGGTTGTGATCCGCCCCTCCCGCCAGGCCCAAGCTTTGGTGGAGGTACCCGTGAATGTGAATCAAAGTCCCTCTGGGCTTTCCCTGCCTAGAATCGGGAAAGCCATGTACCCTGTGGGCCAGGGCAATATGTCCTTTGTGTGCTTATCCAAGACATAGTTCCATTTAATCCTGCTGCTGGTGATCATATCTCTGTATCTCCTATCTGTATTTCTTGATCCCTGTGCCTCAATGGTCTCAACTTCTGTGAGTTTAAGCAGTCACTCTGTACCTTGCAGTAGCAATACTAATCCTGTCTCTAGGGTGGGTGCAAAAGCAGTTAAAGATTTAACTGCACTACCTAACTTCCTCACTTTTGAATAATAAAAGACTGGGACCCTTGACAGTCAAGAAAGACAAAGGCAGAGTCAGAGGCAAAGGAAAAGGCAGAGGAAAAGGCAGAGGGCTTGCAAAGAGAGACAGAAACAGAAACAGAAGCAAAGAGAGAAACAGAGACAGAAGCAAAGAAAGCAGCAGAAACAGAAGCTGACAGAGAGCAAGAGAGACAGAAGCCTAGAGAGAAGCAGAGTAAGAGGGCCAAAGCCAGAGCTAGAGAGCCAGAGCTAGAGAGCCAATGCATGAGCCAGAGCCTACTTCATAGGTCTCTCCTGACCGACCTCAGGTCTGTCAGCTTGCATCAGATCTCCGTGTCTGTGTCATTATTTTGCCCGCCAGACATCCCATGGTTCGGGACCCACATCTCTGCTGAGGCTGGTCCCCGGCAGTGACATTTTATGAGATATATTTTTATTTATAATAACGTTTCTCTTCAGTTTTAAGCTGGAAAACTTGGTATCTATTATTGTATCAAAAAGTGCTTTAGCTAATGATATCACTACACACTAAATAAATGAGCAATTACAAAGTATTTTCATCAGAATTTTAACTGGATTTAAACTGACAAATGAACTCCAACAATGATATAAATACTGAAAAAAAGTTATGCAAATAAAGAACAAAGACAAGTCAGGGCTGTATAGTTCATTCATTTATCATTTACACATGATTATTCATTTATTTACTTAATTTTATCATTAATTAATTAATTATGAGTGAGAAAGCCTAAGCAGATGGGGAGAGGCAAAGGGAAAAGGAGAGAGATTTTATTGTTGTTGTTGTTTTTGTTGTTGTTGTTGTTATTTTAAAGATTGTATTTATTTGAGAGAGAGTGAACATGAGTGGAGTGAGGACCAGATGGAGGGGAGAAACAGGTTTCCTGTTGAGTAGGGAACCCAATGTGGGGCTTGATCCCAGGACCCTGGGGTCACAACTTAATATGCTGCACATAAATAGAAAATAAATACAGATGTCTATTGTTATTAGAGTATATCTGCTCATAGGCCATCTCTATGGACAGTTAGGTTGGTTTCTAAACACCACAACACGGTATAAGGAATCACAAGTCCTGGCATAATTGTCTAATTCAAGGGTTGGCATGGGGAAATACAAGATGAACTTAGAATATATTTCTATGCCAGAAGCAAGGATGTGTTTTAAAGATGATCAGAGGATGTCACAACCATACAGAAGTAAGACTGAAAGGGAGGACTTTACAAAAAAAAAAAAAAAAAATTGGGATAATTTCAGCCTCAAAATAAATATAGTTAGCATTTCATTATTGCCCAATAAATTAAATAGGAAATAGTCATCCATATTTATATAAATCAATTAATAAATTAAAAGATTAATGAAGCATAACATATATACATATTTTAAATACCTTTCCAAAAATACATGCTATTTATAGAATATAAAATGATAGCTTTTGAATGCAATGGAGAATCTTGACAGACAATATCTTAATCAAATGATCAAAATGAATTCTATCTGCATTGAAACAAATTGTATCCTGGTAAGGTACATTGAGAAGAATGCAATATTATTCTCTGCTATCTCACTTGAAGATTTACAAAACCCTGAATCTAATAATGAAAAAGAATTTCATAAGTTAAATACTATAAATCACCAGTATATAATCTTCAATACATACTAAGGCCATAAAAGTCAAGGAAAACTGAGAAGCATGTCCAGATAGAGGTTAAGGGTGTATGTAAACTGAATGCAGTGATGATTCTTTACTGGATTATTTTACTATAGAGTAATGGGAAAAATGTGAACATAATTAGAGGAATATACATATCACTAATATATAACTGTTAATGTACCTATTTTGATGTTGCTATTTTGGTTATGCAAGGGATGTTCCTGTTTATACGAAACACACACTAATATATTTATGGGTGCTTATGTATCAGGTCAACAAATTGTTCCAAATTGAGTTGAAAGAAGAGTTTCTTATACTACTGTTTGCAATTTCACTGTGAGTTTGAGATTGCTTAAATGATTAAAAGTTATTTCTTATATTAAAATAGGGTATAAAAAGGAAAGCCCAAAACTAGAAAAATATATTTACAATACATATATACGTGAGAGGACTTATATATTCAGAATTTATAAAGAACTCTTACAAAAACAAAAGTAAGAGGACTAACAACCCATTAAAGAAAAAAAGGAATATAACAGACACTTTACAGGAAAAATATACATTTTTTAAGATTTTATTTATTTATTTGACAGAAAGAGGCAAGCAGAGAGACCAGAGGAAGCAGGCTCCCCGCTGAGCAGAGAGCCTGATGTGGGCCTCGATCCCAGGACCCTGAGATCATGACCTGAGCTGAAGGCAGAGGCTTTAACTCAAGAGCCACCCAGGTGCCCAGGGAAAATATTTTAAAAACCAAATTACCACATGAAAAGATGCTCAGTATCATTAGTCATCAAGGATATGGAAATACAGTGAGGTACACCTAGACACTGCATACCCATAGTGGCTAATAGTTCTTAAATGTTCAAAAGCTCAAAGTTTAGAGTGGGTGTGGAGCACATGTGATTCTCATGCATTTACTGGTTTTATTCTTGGAAAACAGGGTTCAAACATTTTACATGTTAAAGTTACATTTGCAATGTGACCCATTGATTCCATTTTTAAGGTTTACCCAAGGAAAATGAAAACCTGTACGTACATAAATGTCCATAACAATTTTATTCATGTTAACCCCAAACTGAGGAGGGCACAAACGTCCATCAACAAGTAAGTGGGTGAATACATTTCGGTGTGTCAGTATGACAGAATATAAGTATATAAATATATTCATTATGCAGTTATTTTTATAAATCTCCAAAACAATGTATCAGGTGTACAAAGCCAGAAATTAAAGAGCTCATGTAATATGCTTCTATTTATATAAGATACTGAAAAGGGGAAAACAAATTCACAAATTCGATCAGTGGCTGCCAGCGCCGCTGGGGTGGGATTGACTCTACGGAGACATGGCCGGACTTTCTGGATTTATGGATGTCTTATAAAATTATTGAGATGGTGGCTACATAAATTTATATACTTGCCAAAACTCATCAAAATGCACAGATAAACTGGTGTATCTTATCTATTTAGCTCATATGTCAATAAAATAGATTTAAATAAGTGCTAAATGTCATGATATAGACTAGAAATCAAAATAGATGACATAAGTTATATGGAGTTCATGAAAGTTTACATATTAAAATTCTGTAACTTCTGTCTTGTCTCTTTCTTGACAAGTGACTAAAAATATGTTTCAAGTGTAACTTTGCAGTTGTGAATTCCCTGCTGGATGCACAATACTCATCGTCATTCATAGACCCCATTCTGGGGCTTAATCATACTCATCAAATGTGATCATCATTCCAACACTTGACATTAGTACAAAACTACAGAGGAAACCTTTGTGGAAAGTGGATAGATTTCCCTGTTAATGCAATGATGCATTGGATACTCATGGATAATTTGATAAAGAAAGCAGATTACTTTTTTTTTTTTTTTCATTAGGACTTTGCTGCTTTCTCACAATCTGGTCAGGGTTTCTGCTAGTAATGAAAAACCTTTGGCAACAAAATTTGAAGTAGGAATATTTACATTTCCAGATAGCTAACCTAAGAGCATTTAGATGAAATTAATTTCCATCAGTGTGCATGCTGGAGCATTTATCCCCCTTAAATGAAAGTGAAAATGTGTCAAGGTCTATTGGAAATTTGCCTTTTAGGGTTAGAAAAGCCAACATAGAAAAGGTAATGAATAATATTAGAAATGAAAAATGCATAGCAGAGGATTTGTTAGAACTCATTCAGAGAGAAACAGAAAAAGTGACACTGTTGCATTTATTAGAGTTTTTTTATTTTATAAAATATATCATTTAAGTCTTTTAAATTTATTAAGTGGAAACTGCATCTGATATTTTATTTTATTAGATTATTTTCATTTAACAAAAATACAGTCAGTTTCAAAAAACATTATGACCAGCTACAGTTTTGTTAAAAGTAACTTTTTTGTACAGCAATTCTTTCTTATATAGCAACTGATACTTGTATTATTGTTTCTCCTTTCCAAGCCCTCAAAGCAATTTTCCTTATTTCTTTTTCTTTCTTTTTTTTCTTTTTTTTTTCCAAAAGGACGATTTCCTCTTGGTGTCTCAAAGTGAGATAGCTAGAGGCTACTTTCACAACCAGTGGTTACCTTCGTTCTGCTTGGCTGAGCAGCAGAGATTGGAACTGCAAGCAGCTATATTCCTTTTCCTTTTTTGTAGCTTTCCCATAACTGCTGTTCTACCAGAGTGGAATTATTGTTTTCCCTGTCCTCACATAGATCTCCCCTGATCTTAGACACTACAACCATATGTCTGATAGCACAGCAAAGAAAGCAATCGCAAGACAGCTCCAAATGTTAATCAAATATTGAAATCAAAAAGATGCAAAACACAAGTTATATGATTAAAAAAAAAGAAGCCACAAGACGCTCTGTCAGTCAGGAAAATTAAATTCTTATTTACTGTCTTGCAAATTCTTTTTCTAGACAGAAAATAGCTGCCACTCATTACTTTCATTATCTGTCCCTGAGTGGGGAAAGGGATGGGTTGAAAACAGAAAGGAGTCAGGCTGAATAATATGGCACAATTACTGAAGGGAAAAAAAATAATAACTGAAAACAACTAGCAATTTATCTGGGAGATTTTTTTTTAATATTTTATTTATTTGACAGAGAGAAACACAGCTAGAGAGGGAACACAAGCAGAGGGACTGAGAGGGAGAAGCAGGCTTCACGCTGAGCAGGGAGCCCGATGTGGGGCTTGATCCTCGGTCTCCGGGATCATGACCTGAGCCGAAAGCAGTCGCTTGACCAACTGAGCCACCCAGGCACCCCTATCTGGGAGATTTTTAAAAAATAACATGGTATTTGAATATAATACACATAACATCACAATCACATCACAGGAGGAAAAAATCCTAATTTCTCTTATATCCTTTTCAACTAGACAGTGCAATTAGAGTGATTATATGTTCAGTTTGCAAGAATGTATATGCAGCCCATATGTCATGGACACAAATCGGAGCTAGAGAAGACATTACTGGGAGCACATCGAAATTCCAATACAGAAAGTTTGGGCTCTGTGTTATTTTCTTCCAAGTGGTAAATTTCTGTTTTCCGTTTATACCTGAAAGAAATAGAAAAAGTAACTTACTGCTTACCAAGAAGAATGCAAAGTGAGCAAAACAATGGGTACAAAGTTCACAAAATATTTAATTTATAAACATTAGTTGTGGTATTTGAAAAACAGACTCAATGAAAAGAAACAACATCAACAGGCAACACATACAAAATACTCTGCAGCAAATAACAAAAAGGAGCAATTTACAAAGCACATCTCAGTCCTAATTTAAATAAAGAGGCAGGGGTTGAGTTTTGTGTTGCAAGAAAGCATCATTGCTGAAGAGACATCTTAGAGATAGAGTAGAACCTCAATCCCACTGAAGTAAGAGAAATTTAAACTAAACAAGAACCATGAGTGCTCTCTTACTCTAAATATCTAGAAACCTTCATTGGTTCTTTTGTGAATATGAATTGGAAGTTTATTCCTGGAAAAGATTATTTATGTTGTTATGCCCAGATTTAAAGATCCCCAAAGACCACCAAGGAGTCTCGAGTCCGTGGCAAAAACAAAGAGCCTTTATTCGAGCTAGCTCGGGCTCAGTCTCCCACACACTGATGCAGCGTGAGATGCAGAGAAAAAGTGTGGTCTTTAGAAGCACAATACCTATATAGGGGGAGGGTGGTAATAGGCGGGGCGATATCGGTGGCTTACACTGATTTGGCCAAGCAAGCGTCAGTTGGGTAAGATGGGCCAGTCCAGGGTTGGACAATATTTGCATGCAGTTTTTCTGGGGAGGGTCAAGCTGGGGATTTACACAAGATGCAGGGTGCAGAACACAAGATGGAGTCAGTCTTTATTCTGCCCTTTCAATATATTCCTTTCATTTAAACATTGTTCATCCAACATTGTTTGTTTTTTGTTTTTTGTTCTTTGTTTTTTGTTTTTTGCTGTGCTGGAAGAATTCTTATACAAGACAGACAAAATTCTTTCCTCCAAGGAGTTTACTTTTTCTTGGAGATTACATTAGTAATAATACCAAACAAGGACCAAGATAATCTTAAATTTCTTCTCAGCTTGATTAAACTTAGACATGGCTTCTTTCTGTCTTAAAGCTGAGATCTTCCTTTCTTAGGAGCATTTATTTTAGAAAACTTATAATTGTAAATTATTTGTTTGCCCTTTAGAGTTGTAAATCTTTTGAAAAGCCTCTTGCCAGTTTTACAATCCAGAACTGCTTTTCTCAAGGACCTGGGGCTATCCCTTTAAAGTGCAGTCATCACAGAAAATAGCACCCCTATTTCCTACTCTCTGGGATGAGGCTAGTGTCCTAACTTCTGGGACACTTCTCCAAGTTTAAAACTGTCTGGAGTCATGAAGATATTACAAAGTTTACTTTTCCTTTGGGTAAACCCAATTAGCAAATACAGGTGGCTAAAGATCGTCTTGTTATCCCAACAAATTACCAGAAGCTAGAGGAGAGACATGGAACATGGTCTTTTTCACAACCCTAGGAATGCACCAACCTTCTGAGAACTTAATTACAAACTTCTAGGCTCCAGAAGCATGAGACCAAAAAATTCTTGTTGCTTAAAGCACCCAGTTTAGGTCACCTTGTTGCAGCATCCATAGCATACTAATATGCAATAATATACATACACCTAACAGGGTTTTGTGAGAATTAAATGAGAGTATAGTAAGTATACAAGCAGGGGCGTTATTATCTTTGTCTCTGAAGCTTCAAGCAGTGTGCTTGGCCTGTTTCATTTGTATAAGAATACATTATAACCTATTTAACAACTTAATGAAAGCTAAGGAAACATGTTCAGAGTAGAATTATCATCAGTGTTTAAAACACAAGGAAGATCTAGGTGAGACAAGTTAACTCCTTATTACGAAATTCTGAGTTTCTTTCCAGGAACTCTATTTGTGACATAATTTGTTTTCTCTAATTTTGATAATTTCAGCCATGTGTTAAAAACAATGATCTCAGCCGTGTGTTTAAAAGTCTTTCAAACATTTCCTTTGGTGTTAGCAGGTTGGATAATCAAAATACTGCAAATCACAAGGTATTTACAGTTTTTAAAGAAGAGATATTAAAATAGAGGAAAAGGATGGAATTCAGAACTCTAGCAATATAAAACAAAATGTATTCATCACAATCTTTTCTTGCTATCCTCAAATTATATTATTATATTCAGGAATTTTTTTAATTTTCCATGCATATAAGACTTAAACATTTACAGAAGTAAATGAGTTCTTTGATCCTGAGATGATATATTATGGAAAATCTTTGAGTGGTACTGAAGAAGGATGCCACAAAATTAGGAAAATGACCCTGAAGATGTGTAACACAATGATGAATATTTGCAAGAGAATATGGAAACAAAAATAATGGAAATAAGAAAAGGGAATGAAAAGATTTTACTTTTTTTTTAAGATTTTATTTATTTATTTGACAGAGAGATCACAAGTAGGCAGAGAGGCAGGCAGAGAGAGAGGAGGAAGCAGGCTCCCTGCTGAGCAGAGAGCCCAACACAGGCTTCAATCCCAGGACCCTGAGATCATGACCTGAGCGGAAGGCAGAGGCATTAACCCACTGAGCCACCCAGACGCCCCAGATTTTACTTATTTTCTGGAAGAAAATAAGAGATTCCACCCAATATAAAATAATTTTGAAGTATTTTGACCTCTTTGGTAAAGTAATTTATTATTTACAATTTCATCAGTCAATGACCTTTTGATACTCTTACCTGTTGTTACTCTACAGCATTTAGCTGATGACAATAATCACAAATTAATTAAAATCACTCTAACTGTCAGGCTTCAGAAAGAAAGAAACAGAGTAGACAGAGAGACAATTTGATTTAATTATGGTAATTTCAATTAAATAATCATTTAATGAATAACCCATTAGAATATGTATTGTGGAATACTGGCTCTTAATTAGCATAATAAATTTAAATAAGATCATAATTACATTTTCTTTTGAAAATGGAGAGAAATCTACACATTGTTTTAAAAAGGATGCATTCAGTCAAATTTTCTTTATTCCATTTTGTTCTTCACAAAATCAAAATCCAAAAGTGTTAAGAAAAACTGTATCAAAGTTGAATAGAGTGCACAAAAGGATTACTTAGAATTTAAATGCAAGCAATGTGAGGATTTAGTCTCTATGGACAGTGAAAAGAACACATACTGCAATGTATAAAATCATAAACCTCATGGATAGAAATGATACACTCATGATACTTCAAAAAATGAAAGCCTTGGTTCACTCTTGGAAGTAAATTCAAAATCAACATTAACATATACATTCATATTGCAAAATAAACTTCTGCATTTCCCTGGAAAACAATTCAGAGCCAGAATGTCCCATAGTAAGATTATGGCATGTTTTATAGTAATTTATATTACTGCTTCAAAAATTTGAAAAGTAATATATTTATTTATGTTGAAAAGTAGAGCGAGAATATAAAAAGTTAAGTGATATCTGTGTTCTGCAGAATGAATTGAAACAATGAGTTTCACATACTAATTGTGCTGTATAATATAATTTCCCACAAATAAAGCAACCATTTGTAAAAATCTATAGTCAATAACAAATTCCAATAAGAGAAAAATTGTTATTATCAATTAATCTTTCTTTAAGATGTGATAACAATAATAGAATTCAGTTCCATGCAAAGAAAGAAATGGTGGTTAACTACATCCCTTTTAAAAAGAGAAACTTTGTATGTTTTAAATAATTTTCAAGTGGTTTAACTGCTCTATATAATATATATTGTTTATTTCACTATTATTAGCAAAAGTTCTACACTGAAAGTTTGAATACTTAGAATAATAAATAATACAAACATGTACATTTAGTTAAAACTCAAAAGTGTCAAAGACCTTGGTATTGAGAAAAATATCATAATAATTAATGCAATTTAAATAGGTTATCACTCTAGCTAATGTACTTCTTCTTTAGTTTCAATTAATTGGCCATAGAATCTGGTATTAGATTTTTGTGTATGTACATGTGTGTATGTGTATGTGTGTGTGTCTCAGAAGTTTAAAAATGTAAAAATATGATACTATATTGTTTTTTCCTATGTAATTCAGACATCAGGTCACTGAACCACCCAGGTGCCCCATGCACTATATTTTTTACTATCAAGTCATTTTACCCTATGAAAATTATACCTAAAAATATAGTACAAAAATATAGTACAAAAAACATATACACAAACTTGTTTGCTGTAATTATATTCTATAAAGTTACCTTAAACACTGAATTAGCAAATACTAAAATATTGATCCTAGAAGAAAGGAAGGACTAGGTTCCCATGAACTCTGAACACAAACTTTTTTGTCAATTGATCAATATACAACCTATTCTCTTTTCTTTTCTTTTCTTTTTTTTAAAGATTTTACTCCTGGGTGCCTGAGTGGCTCAGTGGTTAAGCCTCTGTCTTCAGCTCAGGTCATGATCCGGGGGTCTTGGGGGTCCCAGAATCAAGTTCCGCATCAGACTGCCTGCTCAGCGGGAAGCCTGCTTCTCCCTCTTTCACTCCCACTGCTTGTGTTCCCTCTCTGGCTGTGTTTCACTCTATCAAATAAGTAATATTAAAAAAAATACTCATTTGTTTGAGGGAGAGAGACAGAGATCACAAGGCAGTCGCTCAACCAACTGAGCCACCCAGGTGCCCCAAAATAGATACGATTTTTTAATAAATTATTGTATAATTTTGATTAGCTCTATGCCATATGATCAAAATTTAGAAACAATTTAGTGTAATGGAAAGTAGATTTTCACAATTTAATGTATTTACACAATTTAGTGTAATAGAAAGTAGATTTTCAATAATTACCATGAAGCAAAGAAATGCTAAGAATTTGAACATGAGAAAATTGCTAAATGACTTACTTTAAATCAATGCCTTAAAGTACTAAAGCTACATTTAAACTCTGTAGAACTTGTTACATGATATTGTATGGATTAAGAATGTTTATGAATTTGATATTTGAATAGAAAATAGTGGAATAGTATGTCTTCATCCATCTGTTCCCTGGGAAACGATACTCAGTATCAACTCATGAAATACACATAATAAATTACCAAGTAATTAGTACATTTTTATGATTCTTGGATTTTCCAAAGATATGTTGCCAACTAAAAATATAGTACAATGCCTGCTATTTCATGACAAACTTATCTCAATAAAAAAAAAAAAAAAGAGAAAGAGACAGAAAGACACATAGATGCCTCAAAGTCTTTCAGAAATCTTGGTTTAAAAAAGTAGATTGACATTTATGGATTTGGGTATTCTTGACAGTAGGTAGTTAACTACCGTCAAAGATGTCCATTGCTTAATTTGAAGAAGTTGTGAAAATAATACTTTATATGGTAAAGGGACTTTTTCGGTGTAATTAGGTTTAAGTACCTTACAATAGAGAGAGTGGCCTGCACACTATGTGAATTCAATCTAATCACATGAGCCCCTAAAGCAGCTAGAAAAGGAAGGAATCAGCAAAATACAGCAGAAAAGTAAGGCAATACACAGCAGAGAGATAAGTCAAGGAAATTGCACATGTGAGATGGGTTCCAAGTATCATAGCTGGTTCTGTGAAGGAGAGAGCCACATGCAAGGAGTGGGAGGCATCATTTTGGAGTTGAAGTCAGCCCATGGCAGACAGCCAAAAAGGAAATGAGGATCTCAGTCTTTCTTCTTCAGGTTGAAAATTTCTGAGTTCTGCCAACAAATTGAATGAGCTAGCTTGAAAGAAAATTATTCTCTAGACATTGTAGAAAGAAATATGGTCTAGACAATATGATGATTTTAGCTTTTTAAGAATTGAAGAAGAACAGCTGAGTCCCACTGTACTAAGATTCTTGACCCATGGGATTTATGAGATACAAAATGGGCTATTTTAAGTCTCTAAGTTTGCGATAACTTGTTATGGCAGCAACAGAAAACCACTGTATGCATAGGATGTTTTAAGCATTTATGTAAGGTGACATAATGGACCGACACCATAAGTATTAAATATAAAATAAACAATATCCAATTATAGCAAATGAAACATAATATGTGTTAATGTATACTGGATGAATTTGTAAATAACACAAAATCAAAAAGCAAGACAGTGCTACACAAGAATTATTTCAGTATAGTATTACAGCTATATTCCCTGGAATGTGTATTATTTGATGAATATATATCATATGTTTATGTCAATCACTATTTAAATGATATAGTTACAAAAGCTCAAGGTTGGTATGAAAGAAGAGTAAACAAATTCACTATGGCCTTCATGTAGAAGGGTATAAAGCTCAGTCTTTTAGCCAATGATCCCTAAGTTTTCTACTTTACCACTACTCAGTCTCTTCCTACAGTATGCTATATGATATTATATTCTACAGTAATACATATTTATTATAGAAATTTTATAACCAAAAAAAGAAATTAGATAACTTGAAGTAATAAAGAAAAGATATCATCCAAAAATCTAAGTATATTTTTGATGAAAAAAAACTGTATCTTCTAAAACTTTACATATTAAACTTTACATATTAAACTTGAATCATATCCATTGAAACGAAATTAAACACTTTATTATCCTATATCCTAGTTCAAATGGTCTTGATTGCTTGTCTTCCTTTTTGTGTGTGTGTAACTTCAAACATCCTCAGATTATTCTCCTTCCTAATACCTTAAGACAACAGGAAGAATCTTTGAGACCCTCAGGCATACTCTGCAGTCTGCCACAAGGACTTGTTCGATTTTCTCATGGCTCTTTGCAACAGTTTTCTCTGTCTCTCTATTCACTGCTTTACATATATTTTATTTTATTTTTCTAATTTTGTGATGAAGTGAGAATTCTTTTTGTTTACTCTTTTCCAAGTGGTTAGAAAACCTCAAATATACTCCTTCTATAGTCCCAATTCTTCTCTATAGTCAAAGATCATGCAAACAGAGGTGATGAACTGTTTGTGTGACTGTGTGTGTGTGTGTGTGTGTGTGTACCTTCTACAGCATATTGAAAACAGAGCTTTACAATTTTCTGTATGTTTCTGATTTATGAAACATTCCTTTTTTAAAAATTCCTTTTGGGGGCACCTGGGTGGCTCAGTGGGTTAAAGCCTCTGCCTTTGGCTCAGGTCATGATCTCAGGGTCCTGGGATCAAGGCCATGTTGGGCTCTCTGCTCAGCAGGGAGCCTGCTTCCTCCTCTCTCTCTGCCTGCCTCTCTGCCTACTTGTGATCTCTGTCTCTGTGTGTCAAATAAATAAATAAAATCTAAAAAAAAAAATTCCTTTTGGGATACCTGGTTGGCTCAGTTGGTTAAGTGTCTGCCCTAGGCTTGGGTCATGATCTTAGGGTCTGGGCTAAGTGTGCATCAGTCTCCTTGCTCAGCAGGGAGTCTGCTTCTCCTTCACGCTCTCCCTTTGCACCCCCCATGCTCTCTTTCTCTCTCTCTCTCAAATAAATCAATAAAACCCTTAAAAATTTCCCTTTCATGTTTGTTTCTTACTTAAATTATTCTTTCTTTGAAACTTACATGTGTTGCTCCTAAATGCTTTAACATTTTTTATGGATAGTATTCATAAAAAGAATTCATCATTTAAACTATCCACGACAAATAATTTATTTTAAAAATCTTTCAGAGAGTTTTATCAGTTTGGGTCTGCTCTCCCAGCACTGCTGAATCACTCAAGAATCAACTTTTCAGAAGTTAAAGAAAATAATGTTCAAGTTGTATGGTACAGGTGTGCAAATCCCCTTCCATGAAACAAACTATACAAGGAGTTCCTTTGACAAAGGGCTTCACCAAATGACATAACCAATCATTAATGTAAGTTCTTTAATTCAGTTACTTTTCTCAAATATAACACTAACCCAAAAGTTTTTATACTAAGACTACAAACATCTAAAAATTACTCTCTCCAACTGAGAAGTATTTTCTCAATGATGTGATTAACCAATTATAAGTACTTTTAACATCTCTGCTTCTACATAATCTGAAAACAAGGATACTTTCCCAAATAACTACAGTACAGTTATTAAAATCAAGAAATTTAGTGTTGGATGAATTATAATTACTTAATGTACAACTTATATTCAAATCCCCCCAAATTCCTAATTAAATATTTTACAATACTTTATTGGTTTCTGGTCTAATCCAAAGTAATAAATTTATTTGTCATCTGTCTAGCTTCCTTTTATGGGACAGCCTTTAATTTATGACACTGAATTTTAAAAAAATTAATGGGACTAGAGAAAATACATTTCTTTTTTCATAATATACTCACAATGTATATATTCATTATTCATTATATACATATATGTAATAATTTTATTCTGAGTCTTCCAAAAAATACTAAAACTAAAGTATTAAATAGACTTTGCAGATTGTTTTTGGTTTTACTTTTGTTTTTTGACTGAGAGCTATTTTATTTTTTGTTTATATTTATGAGATATATTTTAGGTGGGATGATCATTTCATATACACATACAAATTCACTGACATAATAAACATAATGCTATGTTTAAAATATTCTCTTACTTTAAAAAAAATCCTATTTTTTAGTCATGCACTTTTTTCTATTTCTACCATTATTGATTTTCTATTTTTTCCCTTTCCTTGATTTATTTTGTAAGCTACTTGTTTAAGTAACTACTTTTTTCATAGAACCATTTTTTGGCTTTGCTGATCTCTATTATATCTTTAATTTAATTGTATTAAAATCTACTTTTAGTTATTTATCTTTCTATTTTCTTTAGTGTTGCTTTGTGGATCTTTTCCTGTCTTCTTAAATTGTATTATTTTCTCACAAATATTTAATTTTACTTTTTTAATAATGTAAGCTGTCAGGGATGGTGTGAGATCTGCCCCTCCTGCCATGCTGTGGGCTGCCAGAAACTTTGGTAGAGGTACCTGTGAATGTGGATGAAAGTCCCTCCAGGATTTCTTGGCCAAGAATCTGGAAAGCTACATACCTTGTGGGCCAGGGCAATATGTCCTTTGTGTCCCTGGGATGTGCACTTGGGCAAGTGCTCATCCAAGGCATGGAAAGCCATGATCCTCCCTCAAAGTAAAAGAGCTCTGCAAAGTTGCAATCATCGACACCAAAAATTATTTGTTTCCATTGTTCCTTGTCTGTTTAACTACCATAATTTCTTTGACACTATTTCTTCTTACTTCACTTAATCAAGCAAATGCTTTTGTTTCACTTAACATCATTAAAATTAGTTTAATCTTAAATATCCTACAACTCTGTGGAGGAGATTGTCAGGGCTTTTAAATGGTTAAATAAAGGGTTTAATATAAGAAATAAAACTATACTAACAAGGACATTGCCACACACACAAAGGATCCATAAATAAGAGTTCTGTACCCAGTCATAAAAAACAGGCTTGAGCAAATGCTTTTTACCTTTGCAGAAGAAGTTATCTTTCTCCTTGATGTCAGACAGACTAACTTTTTGTCATTGTACTAATAATGTAGCTAAAACTTTGTACATAACTCAGCTAAGCCTTTCAATTGTCTTCTTGTTTGTAATACCTGCTTTAAAAACACCATATCATTAGCCTACCTTTTATTGTCTAGGCACCAAATGTAAGAAACTGTAAAAAAAAAACACTTACTGAACAACATGTCCTTGGTTTGGTTTAAGGAGTTAACTCTGAACTGTAGATAGGTGCACCTGTAAAAACATGTTTCACTGATCAAAGCACTATGTTTCTCTAACAAAGACACTGTGTAATCAAAATTCACTTTGTTAAACTTTAACCTAACTGCATCCCCCAACCTCCTCACTCTAATAATAAAAAACTGGGACCCTTCACAGTCAAGAGAGACAAAAGCAGAGGCAGAAGCAGAGACAGAAAGAGAGGCAAAAGCAAAGAGCAATAGAGAGAAAAGCAGAGGCCAGAGCCCAGAGCCAGTGTCCAGAGCCCAGAGGCCAGAGGCCAGAGCCCCGAGACCAGAGACCAGAGCCAGAGTCC